>JAOEGS010013283.1:0-16399 GCA_025447755.1 Corythornis vintsioides | reverse complement strand
ATTTGGTTTATGTACACTGTGGTTATGTACTATTACATACATAAAAAATACATTATATTTTGAAGAGTGTTTGGCTTTACACATAATAATTTTATGAAAACTCTCAGGGTTGTGGTCGACTAGCTTGACATTTTTTAAATGCCTTGGGTTATCAGGACAGCTGCAGGAATGCCTAGTGCAACCCAGCTACCTAAAAACTGCAAATGCTTAGTACACCATTTACAGGTTTTCCAACTATTTTTTTTTTTTTTTTGCAGATGAGTAATCAAATCAAATACATATCCTAATGAAGGGAAGGAGGATGTACCTATTTAAAATCCTTATAGTTGGACAGCATTTTTATTCTGTTGGCTTATGACATGAACACTACTTAAAGATGTATAATAAGTACAAGTTGTAAAGAGGAAACCACCTTCTGCCACAGCTTTATTTTTGCACTTAAAATCTACCAGTTTACGCATCTGAGTCAGTGTGCTTTGAATTTGGCCAATTAGGATATTAGAAAAACCCACTGTCCTGGAGCGTGTATAAAATGGTGATGTGACTGAGTCTTGAGATGGGACATCCCTTGGTTGAGCTAACCCATTTCAAAACAAGGTCCTTAATCTCAGCTTCCTGAGTAGTTGAGTGCCCATGAGCCATGGTGGACCTGGATCTTGACCATACCTCTTTGAGCTTGAGGTTGTGTTTCTTCCCAAAATAATGGCTGTTCTTAGCACAGAAGTGGTAAAGACTGTGCCACTTCAAGTACCATCACAGTGAAGGATATGTGGGGATCTGAGGCATTACTGATTACTCAGACCTTCCTCAGTGCGGTGCTTAATTGAGTTTCAGGAAAGGCCCAGAGGTCTTGGTGTGTTTGGTGAGATAAATAGGATCTGGGATGCCCAAAAAGCTGGAGTCCATATTTTTTGGCAACAAACACTGACAAGACCATGGGTTTTGTAACTCCTTCCACAGTGGTGTGCAGAACAATGATCACCTTTGTTAGCATGGATCGTTCAACTAAGGAGCACAACAGTGAAATAGCAAATGACAATGACATATCTGCCGAGTACACTACAGCTGGGCTTCACCGTGATCACCTGTGCAGATGGATGAGAAGTTCCTGTCTCTTAAGTCTGGTATTCTGGGCTGCTTGCAAAGTCAGGCATCGCTACCTGATGATGAACTGGTTGTGAATTAAGTGTATCTCTTCTTTCACATGACAGAAAGAGTATTTTCCCATTCAGAAAAGATAATTCTGATAGGGAATCTTTTGTCCATGTTTTTCACTGCAAAATGAATCTTTAAAACTTCACTACTAGATATTTTCAGCAGCTAAGACTAAAGGTGACTGCTTGTACTATGTGAGTTTCATTCTATCCTTCTGTCTCACCTTAGGCCTGTGTGCCATCACTGGAGTGTCTGTGTTTGCCAACATGCTGGTCACAAACTTCTGGATGTCCACAGCCAACATGTACCAGGGGATGCAGAACATCCAAAATAGGTAGGTTGTCAGTTGACTCAGGATGCTTCACAGTGCTGATCTCTCTGAGGGCCAGAGTGTGCTGCAGATGAAGGAAAGGCAAACTCTGGGTCCTTATTAGTCTGGTCACAGGACTTGGAAGATTTATTGAGTCTCTTTCTTAGCTACACTGGATATAATTTGTCCAAGTGAAATGGCTGTGATGTCTCTGTTCAAGCAGATTAAGAAGGAGGTAAAGAGAACATGGAGGATGAGCATGCAGACGCACTGTGCTCACAGGAACTTCTGTGGTGCCAGAGGGAGAATGACAATGTTTGGCATGTTTCAGAGGAAGCAGGCTGGACCACAGTCATGGCATTAACCAGCACCTTGTGTTTTGCAGGTACACCTTTGGCTCAGCACTTTTTGTTGGCTGGGTGGCAGGTGGCCTGTCCCTTGTAGGAGGCATCATGATGTGCCTTGCTTGCCGAGGTCTGATTCCAGAAGAATCCCGGTAAGCCTATCTGTAGCAGACATTAGAAGGTATTGTATGAAACCTTGGTGGTTAGGATAGCATACAGCCAGCATCCCACAGGGTCTGTCTATGTTTAATACCCCTGTTGCAAGGGTTACATGATGATACACCTGTTTGCCCTGTATCATGGGCCTGAAGTGATCATTCCCCTTCCCTGACTACATGACCTTCAAACAAATGACGAGGGCAGGAGATTTCAACCTTAAAATTTAAAATTTGCAATGTTCTAAGTCAGGCCCATTAATTGCAACTTGGATTGCAAAATGTCAGATCATCAGCAGGTGTAGATTCCCTTAGGTGAGCTACATTTTACATCAGGTAGGGCTTTTTATGCCTAAGTAGCTGGTTATTCTAGGTGGATCCTTCACTCAACCAAGGAATTACTCATGGGAAAAAAAGTGGAAGTTTATGAAAAAACATGAAAGAGACTTGCAGCCTGTCCATGGATGGTTGGCTCTGAGCTCATTGTGTGGTTCCAAGTACAAAGCTTCCTAAAATCCAACAGTGAACGGGAACACAGGATGCAACATTGGATAATTACCCTCCAGCGGCTGATGCCATCCTTCGTATATCTCTTTCAGTTACAAAGCAGTGTCCTACAATGCGGCGGGACGGAATATCTCCTACAGGACGGGGCCATATAAGGTTGGTTCAGGGTACGAACCCGAAACGAAGACTAGGAAGGGTGCAGGATATGAAGAAGCTGCTCAAAGTGAGGATGGAAGACGCTCATATCCTTCAAAATACGACTATGTCTAGTAGACTTTCTAGGCTTGAGTTATGCTATTATCCTTTATAAAATATTTTTTTTTAACTTCAGGAGCAAAAAGTACACAAAAAAGCATTCTGTAAATAGGACTGTGTTTTCTATTTTTTCCCCTACTCTGAGGTTGTATTCTGGCTTGTTATGAACATTGGCTTTATTTGACTGCCTGTTAGTGTGCCTACCATAAGGAGGTCTATAGATATATAAGGAAGTAATGACTATTTATGGTCTCAGAGTAGAACACTTTCCTCAAATTTTACATACAAACTCTGATATAATGGACCAGGTTTATATCTCGTGCCGTTTTCTACTTCTAATAGGTTGAAATTGCCATTTAATAACAGCCCAGATACAGAAGCAATACTACTCCATTGCTTTCTTCCCTTTGATCAGACTTCCAACCAATTAGGCAATGTCATCTATTTTCTCAGAGTTATGTGAGGTGAACAATAACCCGTAACCTCAATGATTTCTGTTCTTCAGAAGAAATTGTGTTTTGGTGAAAAGATAGTGTATTTTTGCTCTGGTTTTGCTACCTGTTTTTTTTTTTTGTTGTTGTTGGTTTTTGTTTGTTTTTTTTGTTTTGTTTCTTTGGGTTTTGTTTTTGTTTTTGTTGTTTTGTTTTGTTTTGTTTTGTTTTGTTTTGTTTTGTTTTGTTTTGTTTGTGAAGGTTGAAAAGCAAACATTATAATCTGTTAGTCTCCTATATTATTTCGCTGTGTATTTTAAGAAAAATTAGTTGTGTCACTTTGACTGTGGCCAATGCAATGTATACAGGCATGGCATTTTCTTCCTTGGTGGCTGCTTATACTCAGACACACCTTTCTTTTGCTGGTCATACTACAATGCTGAACTCCTGTGATATTTAATCTGATTTATGCTACTTAGACATTTTCTACAACCCATGATACCGAAGTGTATTTATTTCTTCTGATGTCTCTAGGGAATATATATAATCCATTGTTATTCCTATGCTAGATATTTGCGATAATAGCTGAAAACCTCCACATGTGACCAGTGTTCTTGTAGATGTCATCTTTAATGAAGCCAGAAGAATTTATCATTTAGAATTAATTAAGAGTTACATTTTGAGCAGAAATCCCAGGGAGCATTAGATGTGTAACTCCATACTGATATCAGGACTTCCTTGTATTAATTCTTCCCCAAGTGATGTAAAGATTAACTCCTCAGTGGGACATTGCCTCTTCTAGACAAGCCATGAGACAGGAAGTTTATTTGAAGGGATCAGAGGAAGAGACACAAGAGCTTACATGGGAAGGGAGAACTGTGGGCCGTTATCAGGTCCTCCTGCTTGGCACCAGAGCATATCCTAGTGAAGCTCTGGAACATGTCTATGAGAAGCTCAAAGGGTATTGAGGGACAACTTAGAAAAAAAAAAGGGGTCCAAAACCTCCAAAGTAAATATTTTGATAGATACCTGGAACAGATTTTAGCACCAGTTGTAGAGTCCTTTGCAGGACTTCACTGTCAAAATTGTGTTGGTGAAACGTTTGAGTGGTTTCTGTAGTTCTGGAGGTACTGGAGGTAGCGATGAACATTTCTCCAGAGCTGGACCTCTGTTAGGTCAAGCTATGAGTCTAGCTAGTATTTCTGGTGGCTTGTATGAATAGGAAGGGTAGGCTGTCTGGCTGAACACCAGTGCTCCCAGTGAGCCCAATCTGTATTTATCAGTTCTCCATAACCATCACCTCTTGATAACCATCAGGTCTCCACCATAATGTAAGAGACACACCTACAGCATAGGTCCTGAAACTGTAGCAAGGCTGCACCTGGGGCAGGTCAGCAGGAGGGTGAGAGGGTGTAGGTCAGGGTGTGGTGCCAGCGTCTGATGGTTGGAGGAGATGACCACTATGCAGAAAAGTGGGAAGAGCTTCCATCCAAGAGAAGCTCTTGGTCCCATTTCAGGCTGGATGTTGGCCCTGCTACTACCTGAGATAAATCATTATCTCTGCTCAATGTCAGTGCTGATTCCTTTTCGTACTAGTGGAGGACTTCCTTTAAGGATCTGTTTTTAAATAACTATTTTGTTTTGTAGAGACAAATCCTGTTCTATTTTAAAAATATCTATATTTTTGACAATAGTTTTGTCCCCACCTCTCAGTACAGACTGAGCTTTCTACCTTTTTTTGCATGCTGGATTTATTTTTTGTTTGCTTTGTCGGTAATTTTTTTTTACATGAATATTAAAAAAGTCTTTAAGGATAATACCACTGTTTTCTCTTATTCTCTCCCTGTCATGAAGAGCAACTACTAACTTTTCTGCTCAGCTGAACTCAGAACTCACCTCAGCTTTGGTTTCTGCAGAATCTTGGGAGCAGTAATCCTGGAAGCAGTATGTGCAATTGAGGGAAAAAAAAAAATACGAGGCCTTTCTTTTTTCCCATGTAAGATATAAATATTTATATCTTAATATTTATATAGTGAAACAGATGAATAAGCATCAGGGGATGATCATTGCACTCACTGGTGCAATGAAACCAGAGGTCCTTGATAAGACATTTGGCTTGCTGAGAAATACAGTTCAGCTCATCAAGTGCATGGCTCTTTTTAGGTTTGAGCCCCTTTGGTCAGGCCAGCATCTGCTACTTTCAAGGTAGCAATTGAACACTTCTAAATACTTCATTATTCTTAGGAGAGCAGAAAAATTTCTGGTATGCATTCACTCATGCCAGCCTCCACTGGAAAGGTGCTGAAAAGCACAGGAATGTTTAACTTAGATAGGGAACACATAAGTGGTGGTTAGGTAAAGGTACATGGGGTAATGAAAAATACAGAAAAACACCCAGAAAAAAAAAATAGAAATACTGGTTTCTCATTTCATTAAAACATTAAAAACCAAAACAAGTGCATACATGAAATCAGAAGGAAGCACCTTTGAAAGCTTTATTTTATTTTTATGCAACACAAATAGTCTGACAAACTCACAGAGCCAGCTATCTCTCAGTTTCACTTTGATGTGTGCAAGCGTGTAGATGACAAGATTGTGGGCAGGAGCATTATGGAGAGTGGTAGAGAGCTGAGACAGAGCTGTATCCAGGAATTCCTGAACTTGGTAGATTTCTCATCTTCAAATGTCAGTTTTTATTTGCTTACCTCGGTTGAAAACTTGGAGTATGAAAAATTTAAATGCAGAAAACTTTAATGGAAAAAAAGAAAATTCCAAAGCAAATAATTATTTATTTATGAGCTAGTTTGTGGAGTAACAACACCTGATATTACAGCTGCTTCCCTCTGTTTCTGGTCATAATGGGCCTTGTGTTGTGGTGGGTACCATAACAAGTGATGGGCATTGTGCATCAGGGGAATAACAGCATGGGGAGTATTAGCAGCCACAGCCATAGAGCTTTGCTGCCTGCTGCAGACAGCATGTGGTGTTTCCTCATCTTGAGACACAGACTTTTTCAGTCCAATGTAAAAGTGAGAAAAAAGACCCTGAAAGTCCTACAGCTGGAACTACCTACTCAAGGAAAGCTCTGGGTCTTGATAGATAACAAATTTCCCATTTGCAGGGTTTCCTTTGCAGTCCCACAGGCTAAAAAAAAAAAATAAAAAAAAAATAGGGTACTCTATTTATTGGACTTTGAGGAAAAAGTGAGATCCAAAATAGCCCACAGGATGACACTCTCTCAATGGCAACTCATTGTGTTCTGGTTCTATTATGTCCCAATGCCCACGTGCAAAGTACAACCCCCTCCCCGCCACATCCACAGCCTCCAGTGCCAAGAGTCTGCTGCATGGAGAGGGGGGATGCTTGATCTGGGGAGTACCCTGGGCCCACACACCCAACACACAGCCTCTTTACACCTTGCTATGCCTGGGTCCCCTAGCACTGCAGGGAGGCACTTTATGCTTAAGGGTGTGATTTTCGTCTCTGAGACTCAGCACCATGTGCGTAACTGAGCCGCTCAAAGGAGCAACACGCTGCTTTCACCTGGTCACTACACAGGCAGAAACTAGTGGAGGGCACAATGCCATGTCAAGGCATACAGAGCAAAGACATCTCCATCCTGCCTTCCTGCCTAGCTGCAGTGTCAGAGGAGCAGTTAAATATTTGCTGGGCTGAACTGGGCTTGCTGGTTTGACCAATAACACGAGCTCTGTGACTCCAGAAGTCTTCGGTTGAGTAAAGTCTGGAAATAACTGGAATCCCAATACTGTACATCCCTGTCTTTGGCACTGGTGAGAGAGGGAAGACCCTGCCCTCTGCCAATTATTTTGCCTTTATCGTTAATAAATTGCAGAGCAAAGGATGCATTTGGCAGCACTTGCAGAGTCAAGGCAGATGAATCAGGCAAAGTGTGATTGGTGATGTGTGCGGGTGCATGTGTGCCCACATTCAGGAATAGTTTTGTTTCCATAAATTTCATCATCCTACTGTTTTAAATGAGTCTGTATTAAATATAGGCTTGTCTAATAAAGCAAACACTGAAATGGCTGTGTGTATTATCTGCCAGAATTGCTCCAAATAGGCTCCTTCTGAGATTCTGCAGCATTTATAAGCATATGAGAGCATGGCAGATTTGCATGGACTTTGACTAAGGGAAGCAAAGACGCGTATCTGAAACTACAAATTGGACTATAAGAACTCTCCTGAAATCTATATGCAATTAAAAGCCCAATCTTCCTTCCTGTAGTGACAAGGTTATTGCTTTTATATAGCTGAACAGAGATGAATGAGTCTATGGATTAATAGCACTAAGATTTATGACACTGTGCTTGCCCCAAATATTATGGGAGAATAGCTCTCTGGGTGAGATATTTCAAGCTGAATAAATTCAATAAGATTTTTCTCTTCCTTTAGTTTGTGGGGTTTGGCTTGGTTTGGTTTTGTTTATTTTTTCTGACTGGTATTATTTGTGCAAATTGTGCTGCACTCAGAGATTGTTAGTGCTGTGCTATGAACAAACTTCTACTAATTCTCCCATGCATATTCATGCTTTATAAAAGTATTACTATACTGGACATTTACCAATAACTGCAGCCCCATGAAGATTAATGTAACGGAGAAAAATAAATCAGAAAATACACTGTTCTGAAGGGCATGGAACTCCAATAGCATTAAACTCTTGGCAAGGGCCTGACCAATTTTTTTCAGTGTAACTGTGCTGCTTTGCCCCCAAGGGAAGGGTGTCATGTCTATGCCCCATGGATGTGCTAAATAGTATGACCTTGTTACAGTACCTGCAAACTGGAAGATGGTCGTGCAGGCATTAGCTGGGGTAGTGGTTGTAAAAGCAACCCTCCAATTTGTGATGGGAGTGCAAAGAAAACCCTTTTTTTTCCGAGGGAAACCCTGATTTGCATGGTTGGCCAGTTATTCATCTTGCTCGCTCTGAACTTGCTTTAGTGTTCCCAGGGACTCCAGACAGGTCAAAGCCAAAGGAATTACTTCTGGTAGGAAAAAAAAAAAGAAGCCAGCAACTGGTGAAGACCATGGAAAACCTTCCATGCTGTGCTAAATTGAAGACAAGGTTGAAAAAAATAAGATTAAAATAAAGACCCATGGGAATGAAGGGGAGTAGTTTGGGTATGGAAGGCTATGAAGGTTACAGGCTTGAGTGGGGGATGTAGGGCAGAAGGGGGAGGATTGGGCTACTTGTGTGGAGAAAAGGCAACACCATGCTTAGGAAAAAGCATGGGTACTGGACAAGACTTGCTCTTCTAAACCATGCTATCATGCTAGGGTTGCATCTTCCCCCATTTAACAGAACTTCCAGGTCTTTTAGCTTTTTAGGAAAAGCCTCTGGGTGTTAAACAGCATGGACAGCCCACAGACAAAGCCTGATCCACCACTTGCTAGCAAGCTGCAGGCTGGTGGTTCAAAACCACAGCGTGTCAGTGGGCAGAATTTTACCTGATGAGCAGGTGCAAAGGCTTGAGAGGGAGGGGATGCATCATTGGGCTCTGAGAATTGCTGGCAGCTTGAGGGTAGGGTGCTTGTCATTTGACTCTGCCAGCACCAGACCCCAGCCCAGACCTGCCATATGGCAGGAAGCAAGGGCAGATGTGCCTGAGCTGGGACAGGTTTCCTACCACCCCTCTCTAAGAAGAAGGTTTTCTTATCAGCCATCTCCCTCTCTTGTTCCTACCTCCACCTCTAATTTGCTACACATATAATTTATTTTTCATGGTTACCAATACCAATGCTCTCAAAGACACTCAATTCTTCTTTCATCCTTCTCCATCAACTCAAAGAGTTTAACTACTACTTTTCCTTCTTCAAGTATTACTCCAATACCTAGTTTGGCCTGTAGATCTCTCTCAGTAAATTAAACCCTGCTTCTGGAATTAATAAAATATCAGTAATAATAACTTTTCCATTTCCCCATACTGAAAGCTGATCAATTATCAGGACTTTAAATCCCATCCCTTTTACCTCAACTATGGCAGTATTCTTCGTTCCCAAAATATGCCTTGGGGCAGTGTAATAATTCAAGTTTTTTCTGCCACGGAATCTACCAAAATGTGTATTCTTCCTTCTGGGGTCCTAATTTTAAATTTACTAAGGGCTGTCAGCCCCCAGGAGGTAGAGCCCGTGACTCCACTGGTCAAGACCTTACAGCTGAAATACCTTAAACATCTGCAGATCTTTCTTCCACTTGGGGCATGTCCTTTGGAAATTACCGTCTTGTTCACAATAATAACATTTTTTCCGGCACTCCGTATCTCCTGCCCCGCGCTCTTCACCAGCACCTGCAGGCTGACCCGCCAAGGACCCCCTTCCTGCCTTTTTCCAGCCCGCCCCTGCGGACGCGCCCTGCTGCTATCTCCGCTCGCACACCAGGCGCGCGGGATGGAAGTCTTCTCTCCGGCGCGACGGCCAGGCACGCACTGGGCACCGCCCGGGTCTCAGCGCCTTCTTGCGCCCGCCGTCGCTCGGTCCGGCAACGCTGCCGCGAATTGTTTCTGGTTCCAGCACAGCAGCGCAGCCGCGGGCTGGACGCGGAGTCTCCCGGTGGCCTCCCGCGCTCCGGTACAAATGGTACGTCCCGTTCCGTTCCGTGCCGCTGCCAGCGCTCCCAGCTCTCCTGCGCTGCCACAGCGCGGCAGCAGTCGTCCTCCGTTATGCTCCCACCCGCCGGGTCGGCGCGAAGCCGCAAGAAGCGCAACGCCAGCCGCCCCCCCTGCCCGGCGCCACTGCCTCGCCGCCGCCCAGACCGCCCGCGCCGCTTTCCAATTAGGCGGCGCCCGGGTAACCCAGGCAGCACTCCGCCTCCCATGTTAAATTAATAACTCGGCATCATTTCTCCTATGCGTCCGTGGCCCAGGCGACGCTGGAATCTCTGGTACCTGAGGTCCTTCAATCTTCCAAATTAAATTACAAAGGGGGAGAAGGAAGCAAATGCTCGAGAAGGTCCTACATTTGACTAAACCTCTCCTTCTGTTTTCTGTTTAAAAAACATGCTAATTTCCCCCTTTCAAAATGCTGCGTAATCACTTTCTTCTTGATTACAACATTCCTTAGAACTTAAATGTAAATTCAGACCCTGGTGTGTCCACCCTTCAAAGAATCCATTTCTGGGCACATATAGGAAATACAGGTTCTTTAGTCCATCCAAACAAGCATACAGTATCAGTTTGGTTTTTTTTCTTTCCTGGTGCAGGACATACTGTCCTGTCCCTACTTGGACAACATCCTCCCCACTGGACTGTCTGAAGGTATGTCTGGGCGAGCTCTCTTTTCCATCGAACCCCACCAGAGACTTTACTTTTTCCTTGCCCTGTAATTCCCAGGGTACACAGTCACTCAACTCCTTTTGCTTCGGCCCTTCACTGGCCGACCTCGCAGAGGGACTGAACCGCGGTTAGAAGACCTCTGCACTCACTTCAAAGGACTGCATCTCACACACACAATCACTGCGTCCTCTGAATCCCAGCCACCCCAAGTAGTACAAATACCAATGCTCTGAAAGAAGTTAAAACATCCGTCCTTTAATTTATTAAAAACAGTGTTTGTAACAATAGAAACTCTCCAAAAAGAACAACAGCTGTTAAATTAAGCATGAAGTAAAACATCTGGTAAAAGGATTGTAAGCAATGAATAACACAAAACAGGTATAGAATTCACTCTTGAATAAATACTAAATTTTAAAAGTCCTTTTCAAGGTATGAAACCTTGACAGTCTAATGAGGGCTGCTCGGGATCCAAAAGCTCACAGCACTATCACACAGTGTTATTGCTCAGATGTATTATGGAGAGCTGAAGGCACTCATTTTCAGACCTTAAAAAAGAGGGGCAGACAGAGCCCCAAATCAGCCCCGGAGAGGCTTCAGAGCAGCTGTTGCCTGTTCCCGATCTTGTGGCTCCATCCAGTGGTTGCTGGCAGAGGAAGCCCTTTCCCTGTAACCACCAAATGGTGGCTTAACCAGGTCCTCCACGGAGGAGAGCTCTAGGTCACTACTCTGACCTGTAGACTGGAGAAGAGCACAGAGGGAAGTATCGGGGCCAGAGCCACAATCACATTTGCACCCTGTCACCTCCTGTATTGCTCCCCATTGCATGAATACTGGTTTTGTCCTCTGCTGAATGAGGCAGGTGCCCTTGTGACGACACAAGGAAGGCAGTTACTGAATGCCTTCTTTGCCTCTGTCTATACTGCTGGACACTGTCATCAGGAGTCCCTGACACCTGAGGCACCACAGGATAGCATAAAAAAGGAGGCTACCCTGTTTGATGAGGACTGGGTTAAAGAACAGTTGAGTAATCTGGACATCCATAAATCCATGAGTCCTGATGGCATGCACCCACGGGTGAGAGAGCTGGCACAGGTCATTGCCAGACCACTCTCCACCATCTTCAGTAAGTCATGGCAGACAGGATAGGTGCTTGGAGGAGGGAAACATCACTCCAATCTTCAAAACGGGTAGGAAGGAGGACCCAGGCAACTATAGACCGGTCAGCCTCACCTCTATCCCTGGAAAGGTAATGGAGCAACTTACCCTTGTAGGCATATGAAGGACAAGGGGGTCATTAGGAGCAGTCAACATGGTTTTACCAAGGAGAGGTCATGTTTGACCAACCTGATAGCCTTTTATGAGGACACAAACAGGTGGATAGATAATGGTAGCGCAGTGGATGTGGTTTATCTTGATTTCAGTAAGGCATTTGACACTGTCTCCCACAGCATCTTTCTGGTCTGGTTGTTCAGGTAGTGAGGTGGACTAGGAACTGGTTGAAGGAAAGAAGCCAGAGTTGTGGTCAATGGGATGGAGTCCAGTTGGAGGCCTGTAACTAGTGGGGTCCCACAGAGGTGGGTACTGTTCAATATATTCATCAATGACCTGGATGAGGGCACAGAGTGCACTGTCTGCAAGTTTGCTGATGACACCAAACTTGGTGGAGTGGCTGACACACCAGAAGGCTGTGCTGCCAACCAGCAAGACTTGGACAGGCTGGAGGGTTGAGCAAGAAGAAATGTAATTAAATTCAACAAGGGCAAGTATAGAGTCTTGCACCTGGGAAAGAACAACCCCAGGTATCAGTATAGCTTGGGGACTGACCTGTTGGAGGACAGTGAAGGGGAAAAGGATCTGAAGTTCCTAGTTGATGGGAGGCTGGCCATGAGCTAGCAATGTGCTCTTGGGGCCAAGAGGGCCAGTGCCTTTCTGGGGTGTATTAAAAGGGGTGTGGCTAGTAGGTCAAGGGAGGTTTTCCTGCCCCTCTACTCTGCCCTGGTAAGGCTGCATCTGGAGTATTGTGTCCAGTTCTGGGCACCCCAGTTCAAGAGAGACATAGAATTGCTTGAGAGAGTGCAGCACAGGACCACGAAGATGATTAAGGATGTGGAGCATCTCTCTTATGAGGAAAAGCAGAGGGAGCTGGGGCTTTTTAGCTTTGGAAAAAGGAGATTGAGGGGTGACCTCATCAATGATTATAAATATATAAAGGGTGAGTGCCAGGAGTATGGAGCCAGGCTCTTCTCGGTGATGCCCGATGACATGACAAGGGGCAATAGGTGGAAGCTGAGGCATAGTGTGGAGAGTTTTCTCACAGAAAAAGGTCATGATTTACTGTCAGTGAACAACCCATGTTGATAAGACTAACGAGCAACTATGAGGGAGCTGTGAGAGTCTGTCCTTGTAGCTAATTCTGAAGCAGCCTCGAAGTACTGATACGAGATTCCTGCCTCCCTCCCTTGGAATGTAGAAAATAGAACTTTGTTCACCTGCAAAACTTTGCCTGAGAAACTGCTAGCTTCACACAGGGGGAGGAATGATAGCTGCTATTTCTGTAGCTCTGCTGTTTGACCAATAGTAAAAGATGTAAACACGCTTTGCTTTTAGGATCACTATAAATGTAGAATGGTGGTGAATAAAGTGGAAGGACACTGGCACAATCACATTGATTGCAGTCGTCACTTCGGGTCCAGCCGATAGTCTGGCTGAAGGGGGCACGAATTAGCCATATTGGCTTGATTTGTAGCTCCGTTTAGGAGAACGATGTGCTCATATTGAGTCGAGTCGTTCATCCAGTGGTGCTCTTTCTGACAGCATAGGAAGTTTCATGTAAACATGAGGAGGAATTTTTCTCACAGTGAGGGTGACAGAGCACTGGAACAAGCTGCCCAGTGGGGTTGTGGAGTCTCCTTCTCTGGAGACATTCAAAACCTGCCTGGATGCGTTCCTGTGTGACCTGGTCTAGGTGATCCTGCTCTGACAGGGTGGTTGGACTAGATGATATTTTGAGGTCCCTTCAAGCCCCTGACATTCTGTGATTCTATTTTCCCCCAAAGAGGGTGAACAGACAAACATTAGGGGAAAGACAGAGGTCTGCAATTGGATGAAGGGGCCAAGGGACAAGCTTCTGCTGCTCTAATTTTGAACTCCCTGCACAGAGACTATGCCCTGTGGCACTGCTGATGGGTAGGAGCTGAGAAAAGGAGATGACACACCTTTTTTAAGTGAAATAATGACATAAAACATATGCAGGATTTATTGCACCCTATAGTAATTCCCTGGCAGGGCCAGACACACAATTTGTTGATGGATAAAGCTCCCAGTGCCTCATTGTCTGGCTGGATGTGGGGGACAGCAGGGACCTGTCCCACATCAGCCCCAGGAAGAAGGTGAGACAGCAGTGCTGACAGTTCTAACAAGGACTGTCCCCACCACCTCACTGACCCACAGAGATTGCTACAAGAACAGGCAGTATCTGAACCAGATGTTTCCTCCAGCAAGTTCAGGTCCAACATGTCAGAGTCAGTTTCCTCTACCAGCACCACTGGGGAGAACACCATCTCTTGCTTAAGGCTGGGACTCATGGGGGACAGGGTGGACTACTTTCCTCCCAGCATCACATCTGAGCTGGTGCACAGAGAGATGAGTCGGCCATAGGGTTGCTCTGGTGACCCCCTTCCCTACTCTTGAAGCAGATCCAGAAGAGCCCTGTGATCCTCTGGGCTATGATCCTGCCACAAGCAGAGCATTCCCTGGAGAAGTGCCTCAGTGCGCATGGACTGGTGCATCTCATCAACCAACTACCAACACCTTGCTGTTAGCATCTCAAACCAACCCCCTTGGGGTGCCACATCACACACCACTTGGCAGTTTCCAAAGGCATTGCTGTTTGGACAGCACTCAGCAAACTTGGAGACAGGTTATGAATTAGGGTCCTGGGCACTGGAAACCAAAAGGAGGTGATGGGTCTCATTTCTGCCATGGGACAAGTCCTTGTTGGGGGCTGCTAGTTTTGGAGGTCTGCATGGTGTTCCCAAGGAGTCCTTGAGGGGTTGTGGATATCTCTGCTCTGACAATCAGGCTGAGGGATCACTGAGGCTTCAGGCTCTGCTTCATTTGGTACTGCTGTGAGCTGTGACCCACAAAGGAACCTGGGACTCTTTGGGCTTTGAGCTGGAAAGCAACATTGAGAGCAAGGAGAATCACCACCCATCTCCTGGTAGCCCTGTAGGTCACCCTTATGGGAGCCACATGGCCCACCTGACATGGGGTTCTGGAGAAAAATGGATTCGCAAGCATGGCCAGACTTGTATTTTATTCTGCTGAGGCATCTGGAGACAGCTGATGTTTTTTTCTGAACATCTCAAGCCAGCTGGTGTGAGCTCAATATGCAAAGAGCAATTGCAGAGACTTGCATCACCCTTTCCTACTCTTCTCTGTCATGTTGCCCCACTGGGTAAAGGGACACCATTCCATGACCACCAGTGGTGGGTGGTCACAGGTCCTCACAGTTAATATCTAGAGAGGACAGAAGTAAATTGGTGGAGAATTGAGAAGCACTTCTGGGTTTCTTGCATTGCTTTGCTTTCTCCATCACAGCTCGGGTGATCTTGTCTTTAATGTGGAGGATACCAGCAAATTTCTTAGGCCTCTGCTGCGGATGAAGCATGACTTCTGCCTGCTGTCTTTCATTGGTCTGAGAGGAGATTCCCTTTGCAACCTAAAACAGAGGGCAAATGAGGAATCCAATGTTGTCCTCTCACAGCACCAGGTAGTGTACCCTTGGCGGCAAATCTCAAGAGCTTTCTGCAAGCTTAAATGACTGCTGAAGAGTAAATCTTGTCTATTTGGGGCAATTTCTAGGCTATAGAGTAACTGCACCAACTTATCTTAGGAAATATTTACAGCTTATGGAGGGCTTGTAACTATGGATGTCCTGGGTTTGTAGGATGTAAAATGATAAGAAGTGAAGGATGAAAGGGATGAATTGTGGATGTTAAAATACTATTGCATGGAATTTTCCTTCCTGTGGGATCGCAAAGATTCTCACCATCTGTGACCTTGGTGGCAAGCAGTTTGTAAAACAGTAGAAAGATGTTTTGACTATGGGTGTTGTGGCACCCCAGCCAATCACCCCAGGGGGTGGCTGGCTTCTTGTCCAATTACCTTGAAGTTAAAAGGGTATAAAAAGAGCTGTAAATTAAGAAATAGAGGCTTCTTGGCATCTTGGGGAAGAAAATATTCCTCCTCCTCCGGCAACTGGCAGATAAATGTCAGGGGTGTACACCACTGGGTCTGGGCACCCGCACTGCTTTTGATACCTCCTTAGTGCTCCCAAATAACATTCTGGGGAAAGGGGAGACACACCAGGGCTCAGGGCTGTAGCCCATGTGAAACAAACCCAGGAGTGCTGCTTTCTCTTTGTGCCTTTGGGAACCAAAACAGAAATGCTGCCTCACTCAACAAGGCAGTCGGGCAGAGCCAGGTGGGTATTCAGTAGCAGGGCCTGCTGCCTGCCTGCTGGTTGCCCTTGCACCAGCTCTGTGAAGTGCTAGGTGGTGGTGTTGCATTGCCAGGAACTTGGGAAGTGCTGTTTAAGATGCTTGGCATGAAAATGACAGTGAAATCCCCATGATTTCTGCTGTGCCCTCAAACACCTTCCTTCCCTAGGAGAGAGGGAGCCCTGGGTAATGTCACATAGGCTGTTTGTAAGAAAGATTTGCTGGAGAGATATTGATAATCAGCCTCAGAGATGGGAACATAGTGGCTTATTCCCTGTGCTACTTGGGTGCTTCTGCTTCCACCTTTCCATTTGCCTCTCAGAATGTGATTGCTCCAGATGGGGATTTTTTTTTCACTGCTTGTTGGTTTTTCTGTAGCTCCCCCGCGCCCCCCCCCCCCGCCCCGCCCCCCCCCCCCACACACAGAGACCCCCTCGGACACCCCATCCCCC
>JAOEGS010013282.1:36631-95912 GCA_025447755.1 Corythornis vintsioides | reverse complement strand
AGAGCCCCAGCTCTCTCAGCCTCTCCTCAGCAGGGAGATGCTCCACTCCCTTCAGCATCTTGGTGCCCTGCACTGGATTCTCTCCAGTAGCTCTCTTGAACTGGGGTGCCCAGCACTGGACACAGTATTCCAGATGGGAACTCACCAGTGCAGAGTAGAGGGGGAGAAGAACCTCCCTCCACCTGGTGACCACATCCCAGGATGTTCAATCTTTGAGTCTTTCCTGAAATGTTAATTCACTGTGGTGATTGTCACCCAGATCTCAACACTCATGTAAGGTAACCAAGCTCATATTTGGTCAGTGACTCTCTAAAATCCTGTCCAAATTACTGAGTCCTCCTTCCCTGTTGGTGATAGGAGCTTCCCACAGGCATTTTCAGTAGCCTGTTGGGGTGAAATAAGCTGGTCTGCTCTGTATGTCTGTCATGGTGAATTAAACAGGAGCTTCTCTGCCTTAGCAGGAGGATGGTAGAGAATGAAGAGGGTGTGAGTTATTTTGTAGAGCCTCAGATGCAAAGTAAGTACATCACTAAACTCGAGTGAGAGTACAACATGCCCTCCTCCACATCCTGACTGTGTCAGCTGGCAATGGGCTTAATAGATTAGTGAGTCCTTAATGAGTGTGGCCAGAAGAGGGCTTTGAGGCATTGAAAAAGAGCCTGGGATGACTCTCAAAAGGAGAACATAAGCCACAATGTAATAGTCTTGGTGGTGGTTTGTTTTCTGACTCCTGGGTAGCTGTGTGTTAAAAACAAATGGCATGAACACCACTGGGTGAAATTCTGTTACCTGGAGTTCATTTTAAAGTGAAATCCATTTGCTGACATAGACATTGATAACTGTGGCTTGAGACTGTGCTTCAGAGAATTATTTTTTTTACCCTAAATATTCTCTTGAGTCTGACGGTTTTTTTTTCTTTATGTCGCAAAAGGATCCAGAGTAGTGAACTTTACTGGGGTAGAACAGTCCCACTCAAGTCTGCCTTTCTGTGTTCCTCCATTCCCTGCAACATAGAGAATTCAGCAGGCTGTGTGGTCTGACAGCAACACCATCCTATGGCAGCTTGTGTTCTCTGTTTAAATCATCCATAAAGCATTTTGTTCTGCCCTTCCACTTGTTATTCTCTCCCTTCCCTGTCCAGATCTGAAAACAGACAAGTGCTTTTCACCTGGTGCTCTTACTCTTGGGCCCCCTATGCCCCTGATAGTTGGGTTGTTATTGCTCAGCTGGATACAGAGCTCTCCCTTTTCACTCTAAATCTATGCTGCAGGTTGTTTGCTCTGGAGAATCTCACAGAAGATCTGGGTGGAATGTGCCCATTGGAGTTCAGCAGGTGAGAGGCATGGCAAAAGTACTTCTAGTGAAAGTACCATGGCAAATTCGTGTTGTTTACCACACACCCCCCCCCCCCATCCCCCTTCACCATCCTGCTCTCAGTTCTTTCCACTCCTTCCTACTCTCTGGTTTTCCCTGGGCTGAGTGAGTCAAGCTTTCCAGTCCTGCCTGTCCTCTCAGGGAATTGTTGCTTGCTGCTGGAAATTTCTGTCTTTAGCTGTTTCTTCCTTCTAAGTGTTTCTTCTCTTCCTGCTCCAACTTTATAATTTTCCCCGAGTATTTGTAATATTAGTATTATTATTTGCTACTGCTGTGTCTCATTTTTGCCTTTGATGAGTAAAACTAGAAAAAAAAGTTATCTTATGGAAAAAATACTGTCTTAAAAATCTAATTTAAAAAAATATCAAAAGCTCCAGTAATAAGCAGATATTACAATTGTTGTAAAATGTGTCCAAAATATGTGTATCTTCCAATCACAGCTATTTCATATCTGCTCTTTGAAACATATGTTCTATACAGCAACAGATTTCTTCCTGATGACCTGTTCTCCTCCTTCTGTGCAACAAATATTACTGCAAGTAGGCATTTTGATTTCTGACTGACGTAATGACTTCTCTCATCCTGCCCTGCCACACATCAGCTGTTTGGCCATGGCATTGTTACCCTGCCCTCTGTGCCTCTGTTTCTTGTCTTGAATTCTCCTCCTCTTTGCAGTAGGCAATGCCCCTTTGCACATGTGGTGCCTCTGGCACACTTTCAGCTGGCAGTGAGTGCCCCTGTGGCTTTGGGAGCCAGAGCAGGTGAGCTGCTCTCATGCAAGAGGCAGTGACACCTGGGGAAGAAGGAGTGGAGAAGTTGGATGAGCCCAGTAGTGTTCCAGGGGCTGCTGCTGCTGCCTGTGGTGTTGGGTCATCTGTACCTCCTCTCTTTGCAAAGAGAGATCTTGGTACCTTGAGAAGGCACCTGGAGCTATCTGGGGTCCCTGAGCCCAGGACTCAGGTCCTCTTGTCCCTGAGACAAGGATCTGTCTGGGGCATCTCTCTGCCTGAGGGGTCACCACTCTCCCTGAGGGGCACCACAGGTCTTCAGCGAGTAAACAATCCAATCCCAGCCCCACTGGAACAAAAATGCCCTAATTTCAAAAGCAAAATATTGAGCCCATCAAGATGATCAGTCAAACATGTTCCAGTGGCATCATACATCTGTGAACAGGAAGATGGAGCCCACGCAGCACTTCCTGCCTGCAAGGGAAAGGTTTCCAACTCATCACCTTTGGGGAGGAGACCTTCTCTGCTACCACCCATCTGCCATTTGCTGAGGCAATGTGAGGGTGCTGGTGAAGTCTGAGGAGTTTCTGTCAGATTGTTTTGTTTTTAACATGCATTTTCCAGTGCAGGAGGCACTGGGGATGCAGCTGGCAGGGTGTTAAGTGGTTTAGTGCTTTTGCCTGCTTGGTTGGTCTCCAATGTGTACATTGCCTGGCTTGGGCAGGGGGAATGAAAGGCACTGAAGCCAGGGGTTTGCTCTGGGAAGACTAGGGTGTCCTGTCCTTGCTTTCCATGTTGATAATCCTGCTCTGTGCCACTGCTGAGAGGAGAAGAAAAGACACTGATGAATGATTCAGACAGAACTGCTCACCTTTTAGGAAAATCCTGGAAACTCCTTCCATGCCAAAAGGTTATTGTGTCTGCTGGAACGGGTGGCTAGTTTATGTCTGTTTGTCATAGAGGTTGGTGGTTTGTTGGTTGGTTGGTTTTCTTTGTATGTGTGTGGTTTTGTTTGGTTGGTTTTTGTCGTTTTGATATTTTGGTTTTTTGGGTTTTTTTTGTGTGTGTTTTGATTGCTTTGGTTTTTATATTTAAATTTTTTTGCAGACCCCCATTTTAATCAGTCTTTGGGCTTTATGGAGCTTTCATACAGACACTAGCCTGTGTGAAACACACCCCTTTTGGCCTTTCTGAGGGCAGGCTTCCCCTGAAACCCAGGCAGTCACCAAGGAGAGGTGTTTGCCCTGCTCAGCCTCCTGAAGAGTGGAGCTGGTTGTGTGTGTGTGAGATGCTGCATCTCTCTTGCTTCCTGTGCAACCACTACGAAGGCACCTGCTTGTCCAGGTTACCCTGTAGTGCCAAGACAGCAAATGGCTCTAAGATGCACCTTACCTGCTTGTGAGCACACAGGGAGCACTGCAGGCAGCAGATGGGCAAGGAGGAGAACCTGACCCTTTCAGGAAATAAGCCCTGTTATGCTGCACGCTGCAAGTTTCTCTTTGCCTCTTCATTGTACAGCCCTTTTTCATTGTTCTTGCTCTGAATCTCATATCAGCATCTTTCAGTCACTTTTTTTAGCAGCATTACAGCAGCCTGGGGTTTCCTGCCAGCCTCTTTGTCAGAGGAATGTCCCCACCAGGGCTTACCCCGCCTGGGAAATTCCACCACCCAGAAAAAGTCCAGGGAGCCACACTCATGCCAACCTCCTCCTCCACCCTGCTGCTTCCTCTCACATGTCACAACATCCCCCGCTGGTTAACCAGGGCTGGAAGATAAGTGGTGTGTGACCCTTCGTAATAAAAAGAGCCCCTGAAGTGCTTAGCCTGGTGCTGTCATAAACCTGGGGGGTGGGGAATGAGGAGGGTGCTTTTTTGTTTGTTTTTTTTTATTGTGACCAGAAAGCCAGAGTAAGCAGAACTTCTGTGAGGGAGGGAGGGCAGGGGGAAGTTTCCTTGCTCTTGCTTCTCTGTTTCATACAATTAAACCTCAGAGGAACTTTTCAATCATTCTCACAGATGTGGCCATAAAGAACAGTCAGTTGCCAGGGGGGACCAAAGAACTGGCTTGTTTTCCATAGAGCTAATTCTAACTTCACTCCTTGGATATGAAGGTACACTATTATAATTTTATTTCCTTTGTTGGCTTAAAATCTGCAATTGATTAGAACAATATTGGCTTCTCATGATTTTTTTTACTTCTAGTAGCCTTGCAAGTGGCTTGTGCTATAATTGTCTGTGTGTGTTTTGGGGTCAGGTACAGAAGAATGGCTGGCTTTTGGAAAGGTAATGGGTAATAACCAAGTATGAAGACATCACAATGAATGGTGGAATATTTGAAAGCCCTCAGTGGATCTAGGACAAAAATAAATAGCTTGGTTGGTTGAGGACACTTCTCTCTGGAAGATGGATGGATGGATGGATGGATGGATGGATGGATGGATGGATGGATGGATGGGAAGCTACTATCTGAAAGTACTGAATGGAAGAAACATTGTTAGTGGAAGCAAGTGTTTAGTGTAATCTTGTTTACAGTTTATTTCCTGGCAGCTCCTCAGTAATTTTGGAATGGCAGAGCATCATCAGCATGCAAGGCTGCCAGCTGCAACAGGACAGGTGTAAACTGTCGTGGTGCAGTGTAAGGCAACATAGGGAAGCATATATAAGAATAGAGATCTACACCTACTTTCTTGTAGTTCAGCAAAAAGTCTGTGGGAATGAAAAGAAGTTAGGTTTAATGAACTTAAGCACTTTAAAATTTGTTATGCTAAGGGGTTTATTAAACCAAACCATAAACTTATTTTCATTACTGGGTGAGGGATTCTCTGGCTTACCACATGAGGCTGCTTCATTACCTGTGCCCATCTCTGACAGACAGAGAAGGCAGCTCAGAATTAAACTTCTTGCAGAGGATGAAATGGGGTCTGGATTTTAGACTTTCAAAATGTAGGGAAGTGTTTGTACCATGGTATTATTGGAGACTCATGTATGGCTGGGGACAGGTAACTTGTGAGTACTTTAGATAGAAACCAAGGTATTGTCATCTGGAACACTGTGGTTTGTGTGGAGGCAGAGAAAAGGTGATACCCTGAACTATCCCTCAGCCAGCAGTCAGGGACAAATGTCCCCTGGGGATATAGGAAGAAGGCCTTCTTTCTGCTCAGAAGTCCAGTATCAGCTTTCTTCCTGAGGCAAGTGATTTATTTTTGGTTAGTTAGGTCTTTTATTGACTTTCTTTACAGCCAGCCACGTGTTTCTCATTGCATATAATGGCAGTGGACAGGAGGAGGGTGTGAGTGTGTGGAGGAAAAGTGCTCTGCCTCCAGACACCATCCTAGGGCAGCCAAGCAGCCTGAGCCCTGCACCCTGCCCTGCCTGCACCAGGGCCTCGATGCTGCCCCAGAGGCAGTAGTTGGGATATCATCATCATCATCATCATCATCACCCAGCTGCTGGAAACTGGGCTGCCAGCAGCTCTCCTGGGTACTGGGAAGCTTCCCTACCAACCCCATCCCTCCCTTCAGCTCTGCCTCACACTGCAGCCCAGGTAGCCTGACCTGGCTTTTCTTCTAACTCCTGGGGTTTTTAGGGGCAGCACCACCCAGTCTTCATACCCTGCTCAGAAATCCCTGTGTGACTTTTTGTGTTCCCTCTCACAAGCTGCTGAGACAAAACGTGCAAGGTAGAAGCAAGAGCTGCCTTTGCTCTCGCTTTCTGTTTAAGAAATTGGCAGGAAATGAAAAGGAAATTTAAACATCCATGAACCAGCTTCTGTGAGCAGCAGCGTCCTGTCAGACAGGATGAGTCTGGCTTGGGTCTGTGTCTTTTCCCAGCTAAGAACTGGAGGAGGGACCCAGTGCCTGGGAACAGAGCCTTGAACTGTGCCCCACCAAATCAAAGCGTTTATTCCAAACTTTCTTGAAGTTTTATGCTAACTCGTGCACAAATTACATATTACTGTAGATTTGTCATTACTGTCATGGATTTCTTTCTAAATAGGTAGCAACTGGTTATTAAGTCTGTAGAAGCAAGAGCGTGGTATCATTTCCATGATATTAATATCCTTTATGCACACATCTGTGGTTGAGACTTATGTGGCAGCAAATTCTAACCAGTAGGTGGAGAGATGTTGTCCCAGTACATGTTTAACTGAAGATAAAACCTGCCTCAGTATATGCAATTCATCACAAGCACCAGAAAAAAAAAAAAAAGTCTAATGCTGCTTGGAAGCAACCTAACATTTTTCCAGACCATAATAAAATTTTATTTGGCTGCCTTGGTTTAGGTGTTTTTGGTTTTTAAAACAAGAAAAAATCCTGTGTATTGAATTTTTGTCTGACTAATGGAGGACAGCTCTACAGCTGAGTTTCAGGATTTTCCCAAGGTCAGCCAGCCATGTGTTTTGAAAACTGGGATTTCTGTCGTGAATGGAAGTCTGAGCTGAAGGTGTTTAAATTAAACACTACAAACTGGAAAGCACAGTGAAATAATATCAAGAGAGAAGATAAGGAGATTCCCTTCAATGATCATTGCAGTGTTAACACTGTACAAGTGTAATTTGCCACGGTTGTCTTGTTTCTGCCTGGGCTTTCCTGCAGGCTGATCTGCACCCTTGAGCTGCTGGTGCTCTCACAGGCTACATGGGATTGTGCAAATCCCTGATGAGGCTGCCTGCAGCTCTTGATCCTGCCATGCAACCCCAGCACTGGTGATCTTCATGTGTGCTGATGATGTGCATGGGATTTCTGGCCTAGCCAGCCCAGTTAGATCTGCTGTCTGGTAGATGTGGTTGGAATGCCACGTTCAAGAAGTGGGTAAATGTTCAAAATCTGCCTGGACCACGGAGCTAAAAGCCCATGTGTTTGGGAAGCCTGGATGTACAGCATCCCTAACCTTAGGTAGCATTACTACATAATGTAGTAATTACTACACACAAATTAGGAGACTAGGAAAGCAGGGTCCTCCGAAGTTTGAAAATTTGTATTTTTCTAAGTTAAAATGTCAGATAAAGCAGTTTTTCCTGCCATGCCTGTGCTAAAGAGCTGAGTAGAATTGCTGCACTGGGACAGCTCTGCAGTTCCTGCTAGAAAGCCTTTTTGTTTTACTGGTGCTTGAAGTGGTTTTTGTTAGTGCAAGGTAGGACTTGAAGTCTAATTCACCTGCTGTGATTCCAGCACCCGACAGCAGAAAGTAACATAAATGTGGGCTCAGAATGACAGGTTTTGGCCAAGGTTGGTCATCTGAGTTAGGAGGAAAAAGTGTTCAGTGTGAGTCCAGAAGAAAATAGATGCTTCATGAAAATGAAGGGGTCTTCAGACCTCCCCTGAGATTCCCTAACAGCACCGAGAAGCTTCTCACTCCCTTTCTAAACCAGAATATGGTAAGAAATATTATGGGTCAGGAGCACACTCTTTACCTCATCTCTGGACACACAGTATTCTCCAGAGGTGATCTGTGACGTTGCCCTCAGCTATGAGGAAATGGCCTTCTGCTCCTTGTTTACACGCCATGGCACCAGCACTGAGTGCATTTCTTAGCCCTGCACACCTACTGCAAGACACTAATGAATTAATGACATACGTGAGCTTATGAGAAAACATGAGTAACCAGGGCAGTGAGCACACTGAGAGGAATGTCCACAAGGTAGGTACCGGGAAAATTTTTTTGCTTGTACAGAAACCAGATCTACTTAGCCAGCTTTGTAACACTTGCTGGTTATAGGGTTTCTTTTCCTCTGTATTGCTTTCAGCTGCTTTATGTGCATAGATCTGTGGAAAGAGCAACATTTTATTTTATTTTTTTTATTGGGATTTTTTTTTTTTAATGTCAAACAGCCTGGGAGAAAAAAGCAGAATTGAGGGCATTGTTTGGATCAAAGAAGTAAGCTCCAAAAGACATGTAAAATAGCTTGAGTTTTCCTTTAATATGAAGAATTATACATGCCCCATTTTGAAATTCAGGCTAATGTCAGTCTTGGAGACCAATGTCTAGGAAAATATGTAGCAATACCAGGATAGCAAAGAGGGAAGAAACACTGACTCCTCTGTACTGGCTTCTGGAACAGGAGCATGTCATGGACCATTTCCAGCCTGCTGACGTGTGCTCTCCTAAACTGTTAAAGCAAACATTGATATTGATCCTGAACGAGCTCTAGGAGTGGAATAGTTACTAAGCCTTGACTTCTGTTTTCCTTCATGCTGTTCTCAGAGCAAACTGAGCCTTCTGCCAGATGGATTGGGGTTTGTGTGCTGCGTGGAAGTGCTGCTAAGGGTACAGAGGTGGGGCAGCAGTGCTCACACCCCTCCACTCACAGTCTGCAGCAGGAGGCTAATTATACCCACTGGAGAATAAGGGACATTTGACATCCAGACAGCAAGTAACTGCATTAAGCAACTGGGTTGTAAACTACCATTTTGATTTCCAGTCTAAGAAATGCCTCCGAAGTTACACTGCTCCAGAAGCCTCTTGCAAAACCAAGTTCTTGTTGCTACTAGTTGGTGCTCTAACACTTTACCTGGAGGCTGACCCTTGTCCTGTGCTACAGTTTAGGAGACCTATAGAAGTGAGATTGTTTATCCTGCTCCCATATCCACTGAACAGTGGGCTGCTCTGAGAGCTGGCATGTTCCTCAGTCACTGTTAGGAGGGATCCCATGCCCTACATGCTGCACTACAGGGAAAACAAAGCTCTGGGTGGATGTATTTATTTATGTATATTTATTTAAAGCCTACATCCCCTACATTCAGCCCAGCACATGTCCCACAGAGCAAGCACACTGATGCTGTAAAGGCTGGTTCTTTTATTACAGCCAACTGACCACATCCATACAGTGTAAAAAGCCTTTCTTCACCTTGCTCTCTTCTAAGCCTCCCCAGGAGGCATCTTTTGTTTGTTTCAGGTTGTTTTCTTTTTTTTTCTTTCAACTGTTACATTTGTGACTTGGAGCTCCAAGGGTTTTTTCTGAGGAGGTAGGTTGCCTTTTCACAGAGTAAGTTAACACAGAGGTAGGCAACTGGCAGAGTCTTGCTCATGTTGTCTCTAGGCAGCTGCCATGGAGCAAACCATGCTCACCACAAAGAGTTAGTTTCTCTCACCAGAGATCCCAAGATTGAGCTGCTGTAAGAGCACTGTTACCAATTCTGGGACCAGGACTTGAGGGTAAACTAGAGCCACATCTTATGAGAGCTAGGGAGTGCTTAAATCAGGGACTAGGTCAGCAGTGACCACTTATACACAAAGCTATAGGGGATGGCACAGGGTGTTGGATGTCCTTGCAAGCACACACAAATCTCTGCCTAAGTTTTGCAGTCCAGATTTTTCTGAGCTGAGAGTCCCCATTCCATTTGCCTGGTACCCCCCGTGCTCCCTTACACAGCTTGTTGGCTTTGCCTGAATCTTCACAGGCAGTTCTGCTGGAGGTTTCCCTTCGACTGCCTTGCTGCCACTTGGCAGGATGACCCAGAAATTTCTTGCCCTGTGGCATTGCTGCTCAGGCTGCTAAGCTCGTGTGAGAAAGGATAAACTAGATATGGCTGAAAGCTGGGCAGCAAAATTTCTCCCTCAGTCTGTGTGCTGTCACCATTTAAATGAACTTCTCAGTATGAGGGTCCATGTATGAGAGAAAATTTTGTGGTTACAGTTCAAAAGGGTGTTGAAAAGATGGAAGTCTATTTTAACAAAGAAACCCCCAAACACTGACACTGATTTTTGCTTCAACTCAAATTGAGGTTGCAGAGGATCCACTGTTTCCATGTAACAAGGACACAGCTACTGGAGATGCAGAGCTGAGGGAAGGCCAGCACAGCAGGTCCAGTGCATCTTTTGTCTGTGTTGTCTCTGATTAGGGTGGCAGAAGGGGAACACATGACCTCAACTAGTCTAGATGTTTAGTTGGTGGTGAAAATTGAACGTGTTGGCTTCCAATGTCTGTGATTTTTTGCACTGAGATTCCTACCCTAGTGAGTGCAAACTTGTTAACACAACAGGATTTCTTTTTGTGCTTAACTGAATTTCCAGCTCCCTTCAATGTAGCTCGTGGTTGTGCACAAGTCGCACTCTCAAAAACTATTCTAGTAATTAAGTGCATCTCTGTAACCTAGCCCAAGACCAATTAGCTTTAATTACACAATACCTGTATAGGCTGCACTCTGAAGCGAGGGAAGCAGCAGAGTCCTTGGAAGC
This sequence comes from Corythornis vintsioides, assembly GCA_025447755.1. Classification (NCBI taxonomy): domain Eukaryota; kingdom Metazoa; phylum Chordata; class Aves; order Coraciiformes; family Alcedinidae; genus Corythornis; species Corythornis vintsioides. Next base: position 85,633 of record JAOEGS010013282.1, on the reverse strand, counting down.
AGCACATTTTGTTTCTTATTTTTGCAGTTATTTGAGCTACCGAGACAAGCACATCTCTCAATTTGCAGGTGTGTAGGAGAGGTTTGGGGACAAAGGCTGCTAACAGCGGCCGCTAGTTGGCATTATTGATGCATCCCAGTGCATGGAGGTGCTGCAATCACAACCTGTGAGGGCAGCGCTGGGCGAGCTGAGGCATCCTCCTTCCTGCTCCCCTCGCAGCCTTCTCCAGCTCCGGAGGTCGGTGGCTTGTGCTTCGTTACAAAAGCAGGCTGAAGCTGTCTGGACATCACAGCCCTGCTCTGCCTTCCCAGCTGACACCCTCTTTTCCCCAGTTTATCCCCGTCTGTAGGATCTGTGCCAGGTTTCTCATCAGAAGAGGTGACAAGTGCTTTTGGTTGCCAGCCTTCCCCCCAGAGGAACTTTCTTAGGCTAAATATACCTCTCAGGGGTTCGTTACGTAGTGTTTGGGCCAAAGACCAAATGCTCAAGGTCTGCAGCATTAATAATTACAAGTGGTACGTGTAGCAATAATTTCCCAGTAACTCGCATGGAAGCACTTTGAGAGCATAAGGCTGCTGAGAGCCAGCTCATCTTGTGCAACCCATGGGTGTGTGTATTTTTGAAAGAGCCTTTTGTTACAGAGTTTGGTGGAATTAGACTTGTCTTAATCTGTTTTGAATGGGAGTTGATTTGTGCCAGGAGACCGGATACATAAAGATGTCGCTGATGAAATCAGTTGAGATACCAAGAGTGTTGCCCAAAGTGGATTTTGCTGGGTAAAAGGAGAGCAAGTCAGCAGTGCAGCCTTCAGGACAGTAAAAACTTGAGAAAAAAAAAAATTCCACACCCTCTTTAAGACAAAACCCTCATGAAATTGTTTTATAGAATAGTTTTCATTCATAGTAGAAACTAACCTTCAGTTAAATCCATTCCAAAATTATTATGAAATAGCAAAGATAGAGCTGTCTGTTCTTGGCCTGAGTGCATGTTAGGGACCTTACACAAAACAGTAGCACTGCAATGAAAGAAATTCCTCCTTTGGCTTGAAATTCACTTTTCATCTCAACATTTTTAAGGGATTTGCAGGCAACTAGGATGCCAAATCTATTTTTTTTTAGATTATAGACTTCTCAGATTCACATTACTATTTGCTGCAGTCATTAGAAATCCTCCTGGGTAGTGCAAAATAACTGGCTTTCTGGGCTGCCTGTCAGGGATAAGAATGCAAAGGTTGATCAGTTGGATCTGCTTGTGGAAAGTCGGGTTGTCAGCCACGAGCAAGCATAAAGCATTAAGGGGCTGAAGGATCTCTGAGCAGCAAGGACTTTAAAAGGAGGAAATACTTAAAAGCACCTACCTAAGGCTAAGGTATTGTGACTGAGATCTAAGGCTTGAAGAACAACAGAGAACCATCTCCTTATGTGTGTAAATCATATGGCCTGATATCACAAATTCTCACTTCAATGAAGAGGGTCGTTGAATGAAGAAGGAGACAGCTGCTGAGTAAGGAGCAAGTGAATTTTTACATTTATTAGACTGTGCTATATCTGTCACTTCTTAGCAGCTGATTTCATTTTATGGGCTACATGGTTACATTTGCAAATTTTACTGTGACTGCATAAATTCATTCCATGCTGTAAACCAACAGTCTTTGGAGTAGAAAACAACCTGTCTAATTCCCCGTGAAAACCTTCCCTCACCTGACAGCAGAAGAAATATTTGAATAATATAAAACAATTCCTTCCTGCCTCCTCATGGGGTGATTAATGTAATTTCACATTGCACCTGTCCCGTGTTTTTTAATACTGTTAAAACATGCCTAATAATCTAAATTATAGCCCTCTAATTTGCATAATATACTTTAGAAATACTGTGTTGTTTTCCTACCTATTTTGGGGGGGGCAGCTACGGCGCTAAAAATATCCCCATCGCAACATCCGTGGACAGAACCGTGTGCTCATCTCTGCGGAGATGGTGACCTCAGTGGACGCAAAGAAAGCAGAAATACTTGTTTGAAAAGTAGAAATCTGAGAAGCCTCCCTTGGGAACGGCAGTAATCACTCCGGCGGGCACAGGGTTTTGCCCGCATGGTGTCGTTTACCCGCTTCTCTGTGGCAGGGTTTGCCGCTGCAGCGTGGTGCAACCTAAAACCGAAATAGCTTCTGTGTCTGCCCCTTGCCCACCGCACGCTGCCATACGGAGGAAACGAGGTGACTCATCTCTGTTGTAACTCCTCACGTTCCCCTTCTCTGTGACTGCTGCCCGCTTGACGCACACGGCAACCGAATAACCCCCGGACTCCCAAACCCGCCTCCCCGCACCTCAGCCCTGGTACGGGAGGCACAAACGCTCTGGCAGCACCGCGTGTGGCTTGGTCTGGGTGACCCTGCTCTGGCGGGGGGGTTGGACTAGATGATCTTCTAGGTCCCTTCCAACCTTGTGATGCTGCGTTTGGGGTGCACGTATGTGCATCAAGCAGCGGTGGGAGGCCGAGGGCGATGCTGGGCATTTCCACCTCTGCAGCTGCACGAGAAGGTGGAAATTCGGGGTCGCGTAGCGAGCTACAAGAAGCTGGGGGGATGCCTCCAGGGGCACCGTCGGAGGGCAGCGTGCGATGCGCCATCCGCCCCATTCATCCCCTGCCGAGCATCCGCGGATGCCCGGTGGCAGGGCGGGGGGAGCGAGGCGGCATCTCCAGCCCCTTCTTCCCCTTGCCCCGCTCCCGGCGGCGACAGGGTACCGGGCGGGGCGGACCCTCCGCTGCGGGAGCGGCCCCCCCTCCCTCCCGGCCTTACGGGAAGCGCGGCCCCGGCTCCGCCTCCTGGGGCGGGTTGTGTGAGGGCGGAGCCGCTATAACTGCCGCCGCCGGCGCCAACACCCTTTACTCGGTGCCTGCCCGCTGCCGGTAGCGATCGCGCCCGTTCCGCCGCCCGCCGTCCTCTGCCCCCGCCCCGCGGCACCGCCATGATCGTGGAGAGCAGCCGGGACGCGGCGCCCGATGGCGGCGACGGCGGTGCCCTCAGCAGCCCCATCAACCTCGCCTATTTCTATGGGGCCTCGCCCCACTCCAGCGAGGGCAGCTGCTCCCCGGCTCACTCCGCCCCGGGCTCGCCGGGCTCCGACTCGGACCTGTCGGTGAACAGCCGCGGCGGCGGCCGGAGGGACCCTCGGGGAGGCGGTCGCCCCGCGCTGCAAGGTACTGCGGGGTCCGCCCGCGGAGGTGTGGGGAGGGCGGCTGCGATATCGCGGTTCCCGCTGCGTCCCCGTCGAGGGAGAAGCCGGTCGCGGACCCGCTCGGGCTTAGTAGCGGTGAAAAGCGGGAGCTCCGCTCCGGCAGGAGCGTTTCGATGGCGCTCCGCTTTGGGGGAGCGGCCGGAGGATGGGGGGGTTCATCCCGGCTGAGGATGGAGCCGCACGCCTGCGGGATGCGGCGGGGAGGTGCGAACGGGGGCATCGCCTCCGCTCTCCTCCGATCCAACGGTGATTGGGGGTAATTTTCCCCAATAGCTCTCGCTTTTTTTCTTTCTTCAAGCGAGCCAAGCTAGGGGCTTTAACGTCGGGTTTTGTTGTTTTTTTTTTTTTTATGACAACAGTTGAACAACACATGGGGGGAGGAAAGCAGCACAGAGGACCTTTCCAGGGGGTCCGGGTGAAGAACTCGGTGAAGGAGCTTCTGCTGCACTTCAGGAGCAGCAAACAGATGTCCTCGGCTTCTGCCACGGAGGAAGGCAAGGTAAGCAGCATTTTGCAGCACTGACATGAGTGCTTTAAAAAAAAAAAACCTCAAAAAAAGTGGCGTGTGATGGCGCTAGGAACGAGCTTGCTGCTCTGCCTGATGTGGATGGAGTTCAGCGTGTTTCCTTCGCCAAGCCGTGATGGAAGGGCAGAGCTGGGAAGGAATGAGTGAGAAGTCTGGCTGCGGGAGAAGGCGGCACTTCAGAACGCTCTTACTAAGGCTTGTTTTCCAGAGGGAGTTTGGCTGAAGATCCGTTTGTGTTATGAAACCACAGAAACTCCCTGCTCACGCTCGAAATGAGGTCATTCATTGTTAAGAGCTGGGGAATCTTTTCAGAAGAGAATCGTTTGTCATGTTGTTGTGCTCACCGTGGGGGAGACCGTTCCAGTTTGAAAAGATCAAAGCAGGAAAAATCTAGGAAATTTTGGGAGCATTAAAGGGGCTTTTAAAATTATTAATTTTTTATGCCCTTCCTGAGCATGTATTTGCAAGCTTCCTAGATAAGAGTTGTCACAAGAAATTTTCTTCACAGAGAAGTTCATGACAAAGTGTAAAATTGGCTGGTTTATTTACATTTTAAAATCTCAGATTTCAGTGAGGAATGGGCTGTTTCTCCAGCTCTTTCTTGAGTTTTGTGTTATTGTAACAAACAGCTCTAAAAGCGTTAAGAAAAATGGTAGGTTTAAGTTTCATAAGAGTGCATTTTTTTTAACCTTAATTAAGCACAATCAAATTAGGGTTAGACAATCATGTACTACAATTATTCTAAGATATATTCTGTATTTATAGAAGTAACTTTTATTTTTGGTCTTGAAATAACATTATTATAATGGAATCATCTGGATTTTTCTCAACAGGCACAAGGAGGATTGGTGAATTACGACCAGTACACAGGTAAAAAAACCCTCTTTTTATTTTTTTTAATAGTCTTCAGTAAGATTTTAGAAGTTGATTGTAAGCATAGCCTTCAAATGGGTTCTAATTTATTTATTTTTTTCATTAGAGCTGAAGAGCATTCTAGGTCACAGTGGCAAAAGGAAGGCTCCTGAGCTTTCTGATGGACCTTCTTTCAAACGGCAAGCTAATGTTCACCCCCATCTCCTGGTAAGCTCCTAGTCATTTTTTTTTTTCCATGCCTTTACTTTTCAGATTGCTTTGTAGGATGAGAAACTACCAGCTGTATCTATGCATTTTAACTTTCTGGGGCTTGATTTTTCTTTCCTGACAGACACCACCCCAGACCCCAACTTCTATGGATAATATGGAGGAGCCACATAAAAATGACCCAAAGCATGACAGCAATTCTGACCTGCTTCAGAACATTATAAATATCAAGAATGAGTCCAGCCCTGTTTCTCTGAACACGGTGCAGGTTAGCTGGCTGCACCCTGTCTCTAGCCACAGCTCACCTGGTGAGCAGTACCAGGACAGCCCAGGAGCACAAGCTTTCTCCCCATCTCAAAAATACCAAGCATTTCAGGATCACACCCCACAGCATATGCTCGATCCACCACAGCATTACCAATTCCCTCCACCCCAGAACCATGATTTGCCACAGAGCTACCCTTCAGATGCTTCCCTGGAGTACAGACCATTTGCTGCCAACGACCAGTCTTCTGGCTACCAGCAGAATACCTTTGAGAACCACGAGCTGCAGTACTGCCCATCGCAGAGCTTCTCCTCCCTCTTGAATGACTCTGAAGGCTCAGAGGGCATCTCCTCTCCCCTCCAGCCACTGACTGGTGCTGATGTCAGCTCCCACGCTCCCAACTTCAGCTTGCTTTCCAATAACATCTGTGGTGGTCTGGAGCGTGGGGTCTCTTTGGCTACTTTGAATGTCTCTCTGCCTGACCAAAGGATCACCAGAAGCACGACACAGCTGGGCAAGTCATTTTTTCAATGGCAAGTGGAGCAGGAGGAAAACAAGCTGGCTAACATTTCTCAAGACCAGTTCCTTGCAAAAGACTCGGATGGAGATACGTGAGTGCTGGTTGCCTGGATGATTCTGATATGGAAGGTGGGGGGAATGGTTCTGTTTGGGATTTGGTGGCCCATGGGGTTGTAATGGAAGCAGTCCTGAGTGCAGTAGTTTTGCTAATCAAGTGAAACTTGCAGCCTTGCTGATGGGGTGTTTGTATTGCCCAATTTCAGGTACTTATCATTACACTTTTATCTAGTAGATGGAGAGAAAAAGACTCTAATTCAGATGCTTTAAACTGGCCTTGGGAAGATGGTACCTTTGTTCCTGTCTTAGCCACAGGGATAGCTGGCAGCACAACACCCTTCCTATTTGCTTGAATCTCTAACTTGAGCCCTAGTTTGTATGGTGGTGTAACTCTTGTTTCCCCTCTTTCCTGCAGCTTCCTCCACATTGCTGTTGCCCAGGGCCGACGAGCACTCTCCTATGTCCTTGCAAGGAAGATGGCTGCCCTTCACATGCTGGATATTAAAGAGCACAATGGCCAGGTCAGATTCACAAACACCTTTGCACCTGCTTTGTGCACCTGATTGCTTCTGCATGTCTAGACCTTGAGGAAGATGTGGTGAAAGGCTTATTTATTATTAACCTCGAGTTTTGGCCTGCATACTAATATTAACCTTGAGCTATTAACACTTCTTGGGATCACCTTGAGCAGGTCAAACTATGTGCTCTGCTTCATTTGTCCTGGCTTCCTGGTATTCATAGTTGCTACTTAAATAATACCAAGTAGCTAAGCTTTTATTTGTTGTTGTTGCTTTTTCCTGTTAGAGATCAGATGACTAATAGTTTAAATTTTCTTCTGGATGTTTGCAGAGTGCTTTCCAGGTTGCTGTTGCTGCCAACCAGCATCTCATTGTGCAGGACTTGGTTAGCTTGGGGGCTCAAGTCAACACCACAGACTGCTGGGGTAGAACACCATTGCATGTTTGTGCTGAGAAGGGGCATGCCCAGGTCCTTCAGGTAAGAACCAGGCAGGTGTAGCTTTGCCCTGACCATTAACACTTGTTTTATTTGTTGTCTTGAGAAACTCTGAAACCACTCCTCCTCCTCCCTTTATCTTTCTGGGTAGCCTTTGTATGTCTTAGGGCTCTACAGCAATAGTTTAAAGACTGAATTTTCCCCTATAATGTTCTCACCATAATTTCAGAGCAATTTGGTGGAATCCTCTTGTTTACAAAAACAAGCTGCCTCTTAATGTCGTTATTTATTGCAACTTTGTTGGAGTAAAACTGTATACAAGCTTGAGGAAGCAATATGTGGTTTGGATAAGACCTAAATGCATACCTGTTCCCACTTCTGTAGGCGATCCAAAAGGGAGCCATGGGAAGCAACCAGTATGTGGACCTTGAGGCAACAAACTATGATGGTGAGTGGTTAAGAGTTTATAATTTACAGAGTTACTGGATATTATAACGCTTTATAGCTGCTGATGTGAATGTTATCCCGGGCTGGAAAGCAATAAATATCTCTGCCAGGTTGAAATTTCCAATTACAGTTGAAGTTACATTACAGTTGGGTATCTGTTGGATAAAACTATGTTCAGTCTGAGCCTCTTTATTGTCATGTTTGGTGTGGAAGAGTGTAGACAGTATATGGCTATTGTTTGTACCAAGGGGTACAAAAGCCAGAATTTCTGGCATCGGAGAGTTGTTTTAATTTAACCTCTCTACAATATAACAGCTATTCCTAAAGTAAAGTACTGGAAATTTGATTCTTGCACTGTCTGCTGGCTGAGAACTCATAGTAGGTTGCTACTTGAATCTTCAGTGGCAGACAACCCAAACCTCAAGCCACTCAGGAACAGTAGCTGCCACTTATGAATATGGAACTATCCCTGAGCTTGGCAGGGGTTAGAAGCTGCTCTGTATTTGAAACAAGCAGCCAGACAATATTTCTGTATTGCACTTGTACATTAATGATGATTTTTCTGAAATTATTATTTTTTTTAATGTTCAGGTTTGACACCATTGCACTGTGCTGTTCTGGCTCATAATGCTGTGCTGCATGAACTGCAAAACAGTCAGCCACCTCACTCCCCTGAGGTCCAGGAGCTTCTGCTGAGAAACAAGAGCCTGGTAGAAACCATCAAGGCTCTGATTCAAATGGGAGCCTCCGTTGAAGCAAAAGTGAGTAAAATGGCTTTGTCTGAAGTGCCAGATGCAGAGAGAATATGGAAGCAGGACATGTCCCTTTCTCCCATGCCACATTTCAGCTTTATTACAAAGGAAGTAGACTAATTTAAAAGCTTCTCTAAAGTTTTAATTTACTCAGCTGGAATAAGAATGCTGCATTTATTCAGAGCAAGGAATTTTCAGTGCAAATGAACCCTGGGGAAAGAGGGAGGTGGCAGTCTCATTTCTGGATTAAGAATGATGCTACTCTGGCTGCAGTTGGATGTGTCTCAAAAGTAAGAATACGTTTGGAGCACTCTGAAGTATCCATAGTAATAGGGTGCTGATGATACCTTGTTCTTGAACTGCAAATGTTAATTGAAAACTGCTTACCCTAACTAGTTTCAGTCTGTGCTGGGCTAGACCATTATGTGAGACAACAGTTGACATTTTTCCAACATGAGCTGACTGCCAAATGAGATCTGGGCCATTGTTCATTAGCTAGTCATATCAAAACACATCTTCAGATCGACTTGCAGTGTACTGTAGTGGAGATGCGTTTGTTCAGCACTCTGCAGTTTACTTTCTATTCACCCTGAGTAAGTGAAGCACCTGCAGAGAAAAACTGAGCAGTTGTTGTTTTGACAGGATCGGAAAAGTGGTCGCTCAGCTTTGCACTTGGCAGCAGAAGAAGCAAACCTGGAGCTCATCCGCCTCTTCTTGGAGCTGCCAAACTGCCTCTCCTTTGTGAACGCGAAGGTACGGCGGTTCTGAATCCCAGAATCCTGAATCCCAGGTCCCAGAATCTGGGATCTGTGTTGTGTGTGGCACTGCAGAGCCTGTGTTCATGGAGTTACTGTGTCTTACTCCAGGCTTACAATGGCAACACAGCCCTGCACGTGGCTGCCAGCCTGCAGTATCGCGTGAGTCAGCTGGACGCTGTGCGCCTGCTGATGCGGAAGGGAGCTGATCCAAGTGCCAGAAACCTGGAGAATGAGCAGCCAGTTCATCTGGTTCCTGATGGCCTGGTAGGAGAACAGGTAAAAACAACAACAAAATGAAAAAAGCAACCTTCTCTCATTCCATCTGTCCCCATCTACACAAAAGCCTTACTCCTCTCCAGAAGTCATCTTTGGGTTTTGTGGTGCAGCTTTTAAAGGAAAAGATTTTGTACTTACTGTCATGCTCTGGGATCTTTGGCTTTAATGTCAGGATCAGGCAGAGTATGCAAAGTCATGAAATTGTAGGTTTCACTTGTAGCTTTCATTTTATTCTTGTCAAGGTAGGTTTGTTTTTTCTTTCATAACCTTGCAACATACTGGAGGTAACATCCCTTTGTGTCCATCTCATTATGGTGTGAGATCATGCTTTTGTTGTTGTTCTCATAATTAGTAATGGCAGTTTTTTAGGCCTGGAGAAAAGGTGAGGAAAATCAAGGGATTTTTCTAGGAGCTATCCAAACACGTGGAAAAGGACTTCACCTAAGAAGCTAATGAGTAACTTAGTAGTTTCTGTTGTCTTTCACCAGTTCAAATGCTGTCCAATTGGATGAGTTCTGGTGTAACTGAACTCAGCACCTAGGATTAGATAGGTGAGGAATGTGGAACAGGGAGCTAGTGTTTTGGGGTTGCTGTGTTGGATTTGTTTTAGGCTGTTTTTGATGATGAAGATGACTAATGTTTTTGTCTTTCTTTCCTCCAGATAAGACGTATCCTAAAAGGGAAGGCGATTCAGCAGAGGGTGTCGCCGTTTTAGCCTCCATGTCTCTTGGAGTTGAGCATCTCACACTCACTGTCAGTCAGGCAGTCCTAATGTATCTGTAAATAGACCATTTGTCTGGTGCAGGCAAATGTTAGTTGTTTCTATGAAACAAAAGTATTTTGTTCACTATTATATAGTGGGTTATGTAAGAGTGAAAAAAAAAATACCCACCGAACTGAAAACAAACCAACAAAACACACCAAAACTCAACAATCCAATTCCTCCAAGCATATGGGAATGTTTCATTCCCAAGCACGTGGAACATGTGCCAGGACACCCGCATTCCATAGCTGTGGCAAGACTGATTTTGTTTAAACAGCCATGCAGATAACTTCTGGAGAAGGACAATTCTACAGGAAATCTTTTCATTTAGAGAGGGCTGATACATGTCAACACTGCAGAGTTGTTGTTTTTTTTGTTGTGTTTTTAATAACACTTAAATATTAAGTGCAAGAGAAATATTTTTGAACTTGAACATTTATTTATGTAACTTTGTAGCTTTCTTCCTGTATCTCATGCAGGATTGTATATAGTCACTGGTTTATTGTATAGCTGTATAATGCAAAGATCTGATTGCTGGGGGAATTAACTGAAGAAGCAAGTTCCTTGGTCTTGAACTTGCAAATTGCATATAGAGATTTAATACTATACTGGTGCAAATGAGGTAAATACTGTTGTTTTGAACGAGTGAAGGCTGAAAGTACAGTTAAGATAGATTGGCCCTGGCACTGATTTGTTCATCCATTTGAAGTTGTTAATAAAACATGAAAAGCCATGCTCCTTCAGGGGACTTTTAGTTTTTCCTCTACTTAGTAGAGGTTTTTCTTTTGTCAGGACAATAGACTGAAAGATCATGGCTTTTATTGTGTGTGTGTGTGTGTGTGTGTGTACATTTGTTGTATCTAAAGGAATACGATCCTGATTCAGTGAAAGTATTTATCATGTACTTAACTGTTGATGCATGCTGACATCTCTGTATGTTTATTATAATACTTCAATATGTGTAAGCCCCACTAGTGCTGGTAGGACTTAAGCACATGCATAAGTAGTTTGCTGAATTGGGCTCTAGTTAATTCTAGAGACTTAGTGTTTTTCACCTTCTAAGCAGAGTTAGTCCATTTATGGTTTTACCTTATAGGTATAGTGGCTAGCCAGGTAATATTTGAAGTTAACATTTTTGATTATTTTTTTTTTTTTAATAATTGTGGGTATTAATGCAAAACATATACTAATGATGCTGTATACTTGTCTTGTTGGAGAAAACTTCCATGACTTTCTATGTGATCCATGCTGGACTGTAATCCAGTGATATGTTCTCTGTATGGTCTTTGCTCTCAAACTGTTTTTGTCATAACTGTTTAATTATTCTGTGCTGTTTTGACAAAGCATGTCTTGTAGACAAGCTCAGTGACAAAAATCTGGTATGCAGAGGCCTAGTTGCAATGTATTTCTTGAAGGGTCTCATGTAACTTGTGTTAGAATAAACATGCTAATTAAATTTTTAGTGCTTCCTGTCTGTGATACAAGTAATGAGGAAACCAAACTTGAGACAAAACTGATTTATTATGGTAATACTGTGAGACTGGTCAAGGTCCATTTGTTAAGGATGACATTGAGTTTTTCCATCTTCCTGTTTGTGCTGTCTCTTACTTGATACTGGTTTTGAAGATGGTGATTGGGAGTGTTGGGTCATGCACCCCACAGTTGTCTTGCCTATATATTTAGGGTGCCAAATGGAGTTAATAGTCACCAGGTTGTCCAAATTGCAGATTATTACCTGAACACTGGTCCCTGTACACTTGAAAGAATGATAGCAGTTCTGCCAGTGTTTTCCTTATGAATTCCTTGCCTTGGTCCTCCATTCTTACAGCTCAGGTACAAGCAGTCACCTTAGCACAGGTGGAAATCTGCATGAGCAAATAAAGCAAAACACATGGGGAAAGACAGCCCTTGCCTCACAAATAATAGATGTGCTCTGAGTTGGCCATGACCTTTCAGGGGACTGTCATCCCTTGTGGAGCACTGAGCTAAGATGGCAACAGTTAAGTGTGTGAACTAAAGGAACTGAAGGAAAACAAGAGTGTTTTTATACTCCTGTATAAACCTGTGGTCTATCCTTGTCTCACTGCTGGGTGTGGTTAGGGTGTCCCCTCAGATGAAGATGTTTTAGAATTGGAGGAGGCTCAGAGGTGTGGAGGAGCTTCTTTGCAAGGGAGCAACAGAGCAAAGGAGGGCTTTTCAGCTGCAAAAGCAATAGCTGACAGCAGGTATGACAAGTCTGTGGAGTCATGTCAGGCCAGAGAAACTGGATCTGGATGAACTGCTCACTGTCCCTTCCAGCATGAGAGCTGATAATGAGGCTGCCAACAGCATCTGATTCCTTGAGATAGTGGAAGAATGTGGTGGAAACACAAGACTTTGTTGATTTGGGGAGAGCCTGGGTGCCCACTTGGACCTTTTTGTGGAGAGTTACTAAAGGAATTAAATTGGACACAGTCCTCTTTGTGTTGAAGGGGGGAATACTGTGCTTCAGGCCTGCCCAGCTCTCGGCTCCTCCCTGGGAACTTGCTAATGTACACTTGCAGACCTGATAGCAGACTAGATTACACCCCTTACTCAAATCACTGTGGTTAGGCTTTTGGTGGCTCACAGGTTCAATCTGGCTCTGCTGGTTGCACTTTTCATGGGAAGAAAAGGTAGGAAAATAATCTTGCAAGTAGTTCAGTGTGTCAGGGGAATGCTCACGCATTTTATACTCTGCTCCCGCTCTGTGCAGAAACCCCTTCTTGGAAGTCTCAAAAATGGCTTTTGGTGCTGAGAAGGTGACAGAGAGAGGGATCTGTACATTGTTTAGCAGAGTGGGAAATGACAGCCAAGACTGGAAATGGAATCAAATTTCTAGTTAGGGTATGCAAAGGTGAAATGGCACCGCTTGAAGTGAGCAGCTAATTGGGCCTAGATTATGTTGAAAATGCAGTCATCTGCACCTCTTGCTGTAAGTGACCCTGCTGAATGGGTTGATTTTTATTTTTCTTTGTTTGTATGTATGTTTCCACTTCATTTCCATTTTCTTCAAGAGGTGATTATAGAGGTGGGATATTCTGGTCCTACAGATCAACCTGATCTGACTGCCTGGCACTTCTTTCTGGGTAGAACTGAGTCATCTCAGAAAGGAATGAAGTACCTTGGGCTTGTAGAGGTGGCAGAGCATAAGCATGACTTCAGTCAGGGCTGCAGCATGGAGTAGGTGCAGTCATTGAGGCATGGAACAAGCAGTGCTTTCACCCTTCTGCGAGGGATGCTCCTGGCACTCCATGTTAGGAAATTCCTCAGGGGAGACAAGTGTTTAAAGCAAATTTAATCTGCCTAGAGCCTAATTTCATTGTCTCAGGAGCTCAACAGGCATTTTCACAAGAAAGCATCCCTACTCTGAGTATAACTGACTCATTTTTCTCTCCTGTGATATTGGGAAGTTCTGATACAGCTGACATAACTACTTATTAGAAGCAACCCCTTTTTCAGAAGGGCAAGCAACACTAAATATTTAGCAGGCTAATAGTGTTTACCTAAAAAATCACAGTGCTGAGAAAGCACGGAATAGCTTTTGTGGATGCAGATATGCCATTTACCTTTCTGGTTGGAGTAGAGGGAGAAGAGACTCTGGCTTGGCTCCAAGTAGGGATATTAAGACACATCGAGCTTTGTTCCCAGGATGTTTCTGATTTGTTTGTCTAAGTAAGCCAAACCTCAGGAAAGTGGTGCTTTTTGATTTTTGCGGGCTGCTACTCTGGCTGGAGTTGTGGAAGGTGGCAATCCATGATTTACAAAAAATGTGTTCTGCTTCTGGGGATGGAAAATGTGCATTTCCCACATTTATTGCTCATTTTATATTTTTATCAGAAAATGAAAACGTAGCCAGGAAGTGCATTCTTAGGGAGGTTGGGTGTGGTAGAAGCAACTGTGGAGATACAACATGAACTGCTTGTTCTTCTTGCCTGACAGTTTGCTTATCTGGTTGTCTTTCTTTTAAAAATATATATATATGTTCTCCTGTAGAAGGGAAGAGGTGAGAATGATTAAAATGCAGTGAACATGGGAAGATAAAGAACAGGTTCCTGCAAATATCTACAAAAAAAGGGACCTGGTGTCTCAGTGTATTCAAAACAAATTCTTCTATTGTTATCTAAATAACTTTCTTGAGTGTTTGGTGGTCTTGGCCTGAGATACTGAAGGCTTGTAAGAGTCACCCAACTCTCTCCCCATCAAGTTGCCTGTCGTTCAATCTCTAGTAATGCCAAGTTTCCATTTTCACCATTAGGACAAGGACCAGCACTGCTGGTGAAAACACTGGCCTGTGCCTGAGTTTAAAAAGGCAAACAGCAACCCCAGATGTCAGGGCATCTTTCAAGCAGCTTCCCACATCCCTTTCATTGGCATTTTTCCAATTTGAGAGGAAGCCTCTTAACATCTTTGGTTTTGTTTTTTTTTTTTTTCTAGATGAAATACTAATTTAAGTGGAGACGTTTTCATTTGTTCAAGGGGTGGACTGCTGCTATTTCTGCCTCTAAATGAGGCAGAACTCAACCCTAAATGAAGTTGTTCCTGACAGCTGGCCTTGCTATCCAGGGCTGCTCATCTGTACACAAAGCCCATATGGGCAACTCTGTTTCCTGGCAAAATTTCCTGAGTGTTGTTGGCTAATAGACCAGTGTCTAATCTTAGTGTTTCTTTCAAGCTGATCACCATTAACAAAATATTCAAGGCAGCACTAATGAAATTGGGAATTGCACTAGTGCAGTACCAGAGGTTGTTGCTTTGAAGAGTTGGACTTGGGGGTTGGTTTCTCCTTTAAGTGCTTATCTTGGTCTTTCTGGAGAAAGGTAATATGTCTTGGGTTCTGTTTGTTTAGTGGGTATTTATTTTCAGCTCTTGTGATTAAAAGACTGACTCAGTAAGTGTTTTACCTGGTAAACCTTGCTCTTAGCTCTGGGAATGACATCTAGACTGGTTTGGGAAAGCAGCTGCTGCACTAACCAACTCATGCTTCACACATGGCTTTTCTCTTTGTTTCTGGGGACATTTCTGCCTTCCCCTTTGCTACTCAGCCTGAGGGAGAGATTGCTAAGGTGGTGCTTTAGCTTTAGGAGGGGGAGCAGACAAAATAAGTTGCCCATTGCTTCTGTAAGCTTGTCTGGGCTGAGAGGCAGACTGTGAGGGCTCTGAGTGAAATGGCTTCACGTGGATACAGTGCAGAGATTCTTTGACATATGTTTAATGCCAGCTCTGTTCAGATGATCATGATGGTCACATATGTGACCATTTGGTATCATAGTAGGCCATGGTACCAAATGCTATGTATTGGCTGCCTGTGGCTAGTTTTTAATGAGATAAATGAAAGATCTCTTCAGTAGTGCTGAGATCTTCCCATTGACGATCTGGGAGAGAGGTAGAGTTAATTCATTTCAGTCTGTGGATTTTTAGGAACCCACTTCTTCAGTTGTTGCTCAAGTGTCTCTTGAGGCCTTTCTGGGAAGTCTCAGAGCTGCCCTGTGAGCCTCCAACTCAGGCTTGCCATAAAGATGACTGGGACTACATAACCACTGCTGTTTGTGGCCAGCCAATAAATCCTGTGGAGCTCAGGCAGACCACAGGTCCTTGCCCAAGGACTTGCAATCCATTAAAAACATCTCAGTAAGTGATGCTCATAAATTTGGGGTTTCTCTAAGCAGAGTTGTCAATTTGAGGGCACAGCAATGAAAGATCTTGAGAGATGCTTCAGTGTTACCTACGACCTTGTCCTTGACACTGTGCTGCAGCTGGGAGTGCAGTGTAGGAATGAGAACTGGGTTCCTAGTAGCAGCCCATGGACATTTTGAGGGGAAGTGTTATAGGAGGATTTTGAGACAAACCATCAAGATAGTAGCATGTTATTATAATTATTAATCAGTAGATTTCTAGGTGTCTTCGAAAGCCAATAGTAATCACTAAACCCATCAGCTAGATAAGAAAGCAGAGGCAGAGTGAAGGAAAGAAGCTCTTTCTGAAAATACTCAACTACAGGAGCTGCAGTGTGGATTTGCAATTATTCTTGTTACCTGCTCCTTCTAAATTACCTGCTGAATAACACAGAGAGCAATCACAGATCTGTAGGTCATTCATCATCCTTTTATGTCATTCATGTTTAGTTCATGGTTTTTTCTGCTCTCCCTTCAGAAACCCTGGCTGGTTTAAATAATAATATAAAGACTTTTTAAAAAGCTGGTCGTGAAACCTGCTTAGTCATTCCTGAATTTCTTAAAAAGAAGGGTGATGATTCAAACTGAGAAATAAATATTTGCCTTACTGGTATGAGCTTTTAATGGTGCTTATGACATCACCTTCAACAGCTCTTATGGAGCTGTATAAAATAAGTCTTCCTGTAGGGTTAAGGGTGGGAAGATTCAGCTCAGGACATGGATGACTCACTGGGAGGTAACTATGCTATTGTGTCAGCTGCTCTGGTGCTGAGGAGAGAGATGGCCTTTGCTTTACAAAAATAATAAGGTGGGGGGGAATGGAGTGTCTTTAAAAGAGAGCAGATAGGAGAGGGTGCTGTACTGCTGAGAATATGCAGCTTTTATCCAGCTTTGTCCCTACTCTTGGCCCGAGTTGCAGGCTGGTATGGTTTTTCACTTTCTCAAACTTTCTCACACATGTCTGTGAATAAAACCCATGCATATGTAGAGTGGGTTTATATTATGGATCAATTCTCCTCTGTAGGAGAATTGTATGTATATATGCATGCAAAATGTAAGTATGTAAAATGTATTGTGTGGGAGTTCATAAGGCTGCAAAACTCTTTAAAGAAGATTAATCTTTTTTATCCAGGAGTAGTTCATTACTTCAGAAGTTTTTACTTTCTTTTTTAAAAATAGAAACTTTTCCCATATTATTCCCTTGAATTTGCAAATTTAATGCACTAGTAAAAAGCAAAGCTCTATGGGGAATAAAAGTCAGGTTTCTAATGGTTTTCTGTCCTGAGAATGCACGTGAACGCCAACGCCAACTCTCCCATGCCTACGAGGGATGGCACAGTCCTCAGCCACCAGCGTGGACCCTCATGCCTCCCTGTTTCTTTCTCAATAAATTAATTTAAGTTTGCACAAACTAGTAAGTCTTGCAAGCTCCTCTCTGTTCCCATAAGGAGCAGGACCCCCAGGAATGGTGTTTTCTGCACACCTTGTGCCACGGAGGGGTAAGTTAATGCTGCAAAGGGCTGAGGTGCTGTCTGGAAAACAACATAAGCAACTTCTAGCCTTCACCCAGGGCTGAAACCTGCCTGTGCAACCAGTAGTGCAAAGGCAGATACCTTTGTACTTTATTATAGACACAGCAAACAAAGATTATTTTTTTTTCTTCTTCTTCCTTAGCTGTCATAATGAAATTTTATTACTCTTGTGGTTTTATCTGTCTCCTGATGAACATGAATACCTTTAGTTTCTTTCCCATGCTCTCTGTATCAGTGTCTCAAAGTGTTTCTCTTGATTTCATGGCAGCCATGTTCTCATCCCCCAGCTGTAAGTGCAGGCTGGACTGTGGTGGTGTGGCTTGGCCTGGGTTGGCTGATGAAAGAGGGTGCTGGAGCAAACCTGACTGCTGGTGTGCAATTGCTGGTTACTGACTCCCTTTGGAGCAGCCCAAGCTCAGGATTGGGATTTTCAAGGGTGGATGCAGAGACCAGTGGGGTGGGTGTATACCTCCAATCCCTGGGCATGAGCAAGTGAGAGGTATCCTTGCTGCAGGGACAGGGGCAGTTGTCTGCTGTTCGTCTGGGCTGGACAGAGCATCAGCTCCAGGAGCATGCTGAAGAAGCTTTAAGTGCTTTCTAGAAAAGTGCTGGAAGTTGAAGCAAGAGCTTTGGGGAAGGCAGTTTGCTCTTCCTGCTTTTCCTCTCCCCAGCTGATGTTTGGGCTCCTGTTTCCCCATTCCAGTTGAAGGAGGGTCTTCTGCTTTCCAGGGAGGTTTTTGGCTGTTGCTGCTTAGCTGGGGCTAAGCAGCCCCTTGCTCATGCTGTCTGTGTTCCCCAAGTGTAGCAGTGACATCTTCCTGCAGGGATCTACTACTGGCTGCTGTCCCCTGGAAATTCCCCACCTCAAGCCTTACCTTTGTCCCCACCCTGTCCACTCTGTGTGTGTGTTCAGGGAAGATTTTAATAAGAGGATGGAGGGAGGGAAGGGTCCTGGCAGCTCCATCTGAGCCTCTATCAGCTGATCTCCATTTGTCTACAGAGTTTAAATGCTGCTGCAACACTGTCCTTGTTATCAGCCTGGTGGCTCTGGTTCTTGCCCTGCCTGTTTATTTTTACTCCATTGTTGAATTTATTGCTCCTGGACTCCTTACTCTTGGTGGCTCCTGATAAATTACTGCCTCTTGTTAGCCTTAAATTACTGCCTCTTACCAACCTTTAATTATTTGCTGCCATCATATCTTGGTGCCACATCCTCTTAATTAGTGTTGCCATACTGGTGGAGACTCCTTTGTGCCTTTGTTAAACTAATTAGCTTTGCTTTTGGCTTGCTTTGGCCATCCTCTTGTCTCTCTGTGTCCTTAACTCCCCATCTCCTTGTGTCTCATCTTGATACAATGGAGTATCATCACCATCCTTTTCTGTGAGCCTCTGATGGTCTTACTGCAGCCCTCATGGCTTGTCCTGTGCCACCAGCACCCTGCTGCCCTGCTCCTCCACAGCCTGCATCACGGCTGCCTTTTTGGGCTCTGAAAGGTTTTGGTGGATTTCTTTCTTGGATGTCTTCTCTCTTTCATGCTCTCTCCTCTACCTGTCCATTTTCCCCTGTCTCTCTTATCTTATGCTTTGCTACTGATTTGTGGTTTGTTTTTTTTTTTTTCTGCTGGTGTCTTGATGACTTTGGTGGGATACACTTTGCAACTTTCTCCTCCCTTTTGCTGCCAGACTTCATTTTGAAACTTGTTTTTCTGCTCAAGACTGGTGCTGATACCTCTTTGGTGCCTCTCTTCTTGAGCAACTCTCAAAAGACACTATCCTGTTGTATTTAGTCCACTGTGTCTAGCTTTGGTACATGCTTTTCCATGTCCCCTGCTCAGTCTCCTCCACTGTGCCTGTGCTAGGGCAGGTCCTGCCTCTCCTGATGCCTTTGAGATCTCCACCTCTGTGGACCTCAGGCTGTGTTGTTACAGCATTTGGCTTCCATCACCACCCTCTCTGTCGTGCTCTGTGTTGCTGTCCCCAGAGTCACATCCATTACCAGCCTTGCCTTGGCTACCTTCTCCCCTGCCTGTTTTCATATTCGTGCAGATTCCACCAGCTTCAGCTTTTTCTGTTTGTGGCTGCTGCTGAAGAGATGCTGTGGAGATGGCACACTGAAACCTAGGGAGACTGGAAGAGGAAGGAAAAGGGGCCAGAGCTACAAACAGCCAGACACTGCTGATATGTCTGGAATGAACCCCATCTACATATTCTTAGTCTCTTCTTCAAATTCTTCTGGCAATGCCCCGTTGCTGAAATGTCAAGTGCCTGCTTCTCTCCCCCCAATGTCTATGCCTTGACATTGCTGTTTCTTTACCAAAACTTGCCCACAAAAATTTCCAGCTGCTGTCTGTGTGCATCTAAAAATGTTTATTTGTCACATCTTTGTGCCCTAGGTCGTGTGTCTTGCTGATGGAGGCTGATGAGGCTGGGGGCTTTTACTGGGACCAGGAAATCCTTCGTGGTACAATCCTCATTCAAGAGCCTTATACCCCCTGGCTAGTGCTGTCAGTTCTCAGGACCTGTCTGGCTTTCTCCAGGCACTCAGCAAGACTGAGGTAATGATTCTGCCTGTGTAAGTCATTAGTTTAACTAATATTGTACCCCTTTATTGTAAAAATGCTCTTTGAGGTTGATTAATGAGGAGTGGGCGGAGATAAAATGAACTCTGGTTTTGCAGGTGAAACACCATTCCTTAAAACAAAATACTTGAATTGTTAAAAAAAAAAAAGAACCCACTTAAAACAAACCTCTACTTCTTCCTGTGGGGAGACTTTCTCCAACAGAAAGTGATCTTTTCTGCCTTTTGTAAAAAAAAAAATACAGCAAAACCCCCAAAAACCAAACCAACAATGTATTCCCTGCAGGTCCTTATCTGCCTGTCTTCAGTCTCCATCTTAATCAAGTGCTGACATCTTGGATCACCAGTTTGTAGCCCAGTGGCTTGTCCCTTTGGAAGATATCAGGTACATGACAGAACTTATTAAAAATGTGTTATCTTGAAGCAGGGGCTGCAGCTTTCTGACTCTCCCTTCACAGCAGCTACCAGCTCCTGTTACATCTCGCAGGGCCTCTTGCACAATGACTTGTTGACTTGACAATAAATCTTAGTAAACTTTCAAGCCACTCGTGTGGAAATTGTTCTGTCTGTGAAGAAATGTGAGCAAGAGTGAGCTCTCCTTGTGCTGCCCCAGCTGTACCCTGGCAGGAGGCTGCTGCTGCCCTAGGGAGTCCTGCTGGACTGCTGCAGACACTCAGAAGTCCTTGGCCAGGGCTGGCAGAGACCTTGCAGACTGCAGCAAGACAGAAAGAGCCTCCCTAGGTGTGGTTCCTTCATGTCCTTATCAGAAAACTGTGGGGAAATCTGTGTTAAACCTATTCTCTTGCTAAACAGAAGCTGAGATTCCCAGTCTGGCTGGAAGCTTCTTTCCAAATGGAGGTGCCTTGTGGGGGGGAAGGCAATGTAAGGAAATACTGCAGCTCTTGTAGCCTTCCTCATCTCCAGTGTGTAATACCACCAGACTCTTTTGGTGCACATCTAGATAACACCTAGATGACACCCATGGTGGTGGGGGAGGAATTTCTGGTCTCATCCAATCTCCCTTGCAGAGACTGTAAGTGCAGCACTCTTCTCCAGTGGTGTTAAAGTGACCTTTTGCTTTTTTTCCACATGACACCCTAACCAGAAAAGGTCTCATGAAACAGTTTTGGAACTACATGGTTGTTTTGCTTGTATAGTACACAAGGTCCTGGAAAAAGATGCTGGAAGGGGCATCATTGCAGGGTGCCCTTTTCTTACCTGTGGCTGAGATGGATGGATAAACTGAAAAGGTGGAGACTGGGCTGCTGAGCAGAGGATGGATGAATGAAGTTAAAATATCTGCACCTGGCTGCAGCCCAATGCCTGGCTGCCTTGGCATGTGATGGGGTGAGATGGGATGGGTGAGGAGCAGGAGGAGCATGCGTGGGGGGATAGGTGTTGGCACTGCAAGCAGCATGGCCCCTGCCTGCACTGACAGAAGTGGGTGGGAGGTGATGGGAGGCTGGGAGCTCTCAGTGGCATGGCTCAGCTTGCTCTCCCTGACCTGCCAGGCCATGGCCCTGACTCTCTCTGCTGCTCCATTCCCATTCCTTGTTCTCCTCATTGTTTTTATTTGCTTCCTGATGAGCTAAACTTTGTTTTGGAAGAAGAGGGACACGGATACAAGTGAAAAAGATCTTCAGCAGTAGGGAAAGAAGAGGGTTGTTCTTAACCCTTCTCTTGCCTCCCCTTTTCTTGCTCTCAGAGGGGCAGCAAAGCACCTCCAGTGTTCCATGGCCATGCAGGACCCTGCTCGGGATACTGGCACGAGGAGGATGCTCTCAGCCCCCAAGGTGCTCTCTGCTGAGACCACTCCCAAAGCTGTTTGTGCAAATGTGTGTGTAGGGAGCTCTGGGACTGCAGCCATCCCTTCACACACAGCCCATCCTGTGCATGGGTATGAAGTGTGTGCAAGCTCGTGAGGCGTGCAGGAGGTCTGCTTGGTGGGGACTGAGTTTGGGATTAATCATCATAACATCCCATTAGCCTCCCAGTCTCTCTAGCACAAGGATTTTGGAAGAGTGACTCTCCGGGCACTATCAGAAGACAGGCAAATGCATGCAGAGCCAGCTCATGCACCTAGCAGGGAACAAGCCTTCCCTTCAGGTAGGAGTGGGTGGGCCTGCTAGTTGTCTGGGCCTGAGAGGTAGGAAACACCTCAGCGTCAGTCCTGGCTCCAGAAGCAGGCAACACAACTGTGTTGGTAATTGCAAACTGTGTGGGGACTTTTGACAGCCCTACCCCACACTGGTTCATTCCTGTCTGGAAGGAAAAGG
Organism: Corythornis vintsioides; assembly: GCA_025447755.1. Taxonomy (NCBI): domain Eukaryota; kingdom Metazoa; phylum Chordata; class Aves; order Coraciiformes; family Alcedinidae; genus Corythornis; species Corythornis vintsioides. Next base: position 63,923 of record JAOEGS010013282.1, on the reverse strand, counting down.
ATGTTTTTCTGCAGTGGAGGGAAGAGAACTGCATTCTCCTCTCCCTTTTTGGTCCACATCCAGTTTCCAGCATAAGGAGTGGTGCTGGCACAGCTGGCTAGGGTGGGGTTGAGATGCCTTAAACCTATTCTTGATTTTTTTTTAATATGTCAGCCATTACCTGAATGGCATGAGTGTGGTGAGGGAGTTCTCTCCCAGGAGATAGCACAGATAGCAGGGGTAGTATCTCAGTACTGGGCAGAGCAGGGAGCATGGAGGCTCTGCCAGCTGCCCCCTCTCTCTAGGGGAAGGGCTGACAAAGTCCTGGGTACCAGCAGCAGTTTCTCCCTTGGGCACTGGGCCCTCCAGCTTGTCTGCTTCCCTCAGCAGCAGTCTGGGTGATTCCTCCAGTGCCATCCCCATGTCAGCCTCACACAGCTTCTCGGGGGTGCTGGTGTGGGGGCTGGGGGGTCAGTCCTGCCAAATGAAGTTGTTTCTGGGGAGGGACACCACAGCAAGATGCCAGCCCCTGGTTGGGAAACAACCTGATTTGCCTTAAGGCTGTTTCTTAGAACAGAGCACACTGCCTTTGGAGAAAGACCTGGCTCACCAAGGGGGGGGGGGCTTTGCATTTGCCCCCTCCAAGGTTTCAAGCACCAGTGCCTTGCTTTCCCAGGGTGAGTTATGGCAGAAAGAGATAGGAATGGACAGCAGTGCTGACTCCTCTGAGAATATGGCTTGAGACAATGGGATTTGTCCCATCCTTTCTCATGCTCACTCCCCCCATGGGACACTTCTCTGCTCTGCAGGTGTTGCATGGCCTCAGCAACATATCCCACATGCCTTTTTTTTTTCTTCTTTTTTTCTCTTTTTTTCATCTTTTTTTTCTTTTCTTTTTTCTTTTTTTTTCTTTTTTCTTCTTTATTTTCTTTTTTTTTCTTTTCTTCTTTTTTCCTTTTTCTTCTTTTTTCTTATTTTTTTTCTTCTTTTTTTTATAAGGGTTTATTTTTAACCTAGACCCCTTCACTGTCTGCTCACAGGTTTTGTTCCGTGGATGACAATTGCCATTAGAAGGACGAACCCAGCAGCACAGAGATGGGTGAGCAGCAGCACAGGGAGGAAGATGATAGGAGAAGAGAGCTGCCTACTGTGCAACAATCACCTTCTCCCCAAATCACACACTGAGGGGCTTGTACTGAAGGTCGCTCATCCCATCAAGGCAATTCAGTGCCAGCTCAAGGAGCCCTGCAGCCCTCTGGATCCAGGGGGTGAGCTGAGATCTGTTCCTGATGTGGTGAAAGCTCAAGAGAGCCTTGTGGCTCCTCTGGGAGCTAGGAGGAGGTAAGATTTTGGACTGGCTGTAGAAAGGTGTGGAGAGTTTTCCTCATGTATCTGAGGGGTTACAGTGAGTGCAAAGGGTGAGCACAGCTAGTAAGTTGGTGAGACGAGGCTATAATTAAAGCCTTCCTTGCCTTACCTAATTTCTTTTAAATCGAACCTTAAATCTACTTTCCTTTTCCTTACCCAAGGCTAAATGCAAAGTAATGCAATTAGGTTCCATGAAAAAACAAATGGTAGAAAACTGATCAGAGATATGAATCTGGTTTCTTCTCCTGTAAAAAGGTGGTCTTACTGATACTTCCTTGCCATTGCAAACATCAGTTGCCAAGGAGACCTTTGCCTCATCTATCATTGAAAAATGTAATTTCTCTTTCATTTTAATGTCCAAAACCTCCAGGCGAGCAAATATTTAGCATGCACACCAAACAAACCAGGAGAAATTCCCCACCACTGTAATTATTCTTCAGCACTATTCTTTGCTCTTAAACAGATGGGATACCCTTGCAGGGAGGCTGCAGTTAACTGGGACCCTGAGGCATCATACAAGGCTCCTCTGGCTGCTTTTCCAACAGCAAATCCTTCCTTTCCCCCCCTCAGAAAGTGCTCTAGTTTTAGCATGAGCACACAGCTCTCTGAGCAGCAAGGGTTTGCCTGTCTCTTGTGGTCAGTGGAGGTGAAGCTGGCACATAGATCTTCTCTGTGCCAGGGAGGCTTGCCCAAAGTCTGCCCAGGCCATACCTCCAAAAGCCAATTGCTGCCTGTGAGGTTCACACACCCAGTGGATATCAGGGAATCTCTACAGCATGCCTACACATCCAGAAAACCCATGGTACTGGAGTCTCAGCTTCATGTCTGTCAAACAGTTGTGGTCCTTCCCTGGGGATTTCAGGTGGGTGAGGCAAGAGGCTGTGTGAGTGTACCAGATGGATCCTTTGAGTCCTGCCTCAGTACTTACTGCCCTCATTAGCTTTCCATTTGCAGATGAGTATTGTATTATTCCCAGTTCTCATGCATCTGGTTGTACAAGGGGAGACTTACCAGAGTGCTCTGGTAGGTAAAAGTAGGGAGATGTATCCATGGTTAGACCCAAGGATGATAGAAACCAGCAGGGTACATCTTTTGCTTCTTAAGTACATGGTGGTAGAGAACCCCCAGATCTTTTATGGCCCCCGTGACAACGTGGAAGGGGAAGTGAGGCAATGCTTTCTGCAAGGATATTGTGGTTTTCTTGTAAGGCAGTTTTTGGCACCCTTCCTAGAAAGACCCTTTGATTTTTGTTTCCATTTTCCCATTGAGCAATTAAATTTTGGAAAATGTTCAACCTGCCTCTACCATCTTTTTAAAATACTGTAAGTAACTGCACTTTGCTCTGGTGAAAGCATTAAAGCATTGCCAGACTCCAGCATTTTGTGGATGTACATAGATAGTTAGAAATAGCCTGTTGCTGGGGGTTAGCCCTGATGGCAGCTCAGCCCCCTCCAGCCACTCACTCACTTCCCCAAGCAGGATGGGAGAGAAGAACTGGAAGGGTAAAAGTGAAAAGTTGTGTGTTGAGGTAAAGGGATGTTAATAGGTAAAGGAAAAGCTACACACACACACACACACACACACACACACACACACACACACACACACACACACACACACACACACACACACACACAAGGCAAAACAAGTCCCCACTTCTCATCAGCAGGCCAGTGTTCAGCCATGTGTAGGAAAGCTGGGCTCTGTCACATGCAATGACTGGGAAGGCAAACACTGTGACTCCAGATGTCACCTTTTCCTCCTCCTTCCCCAGAGTTTATTGCTGAACACAACACTACGTTGTGTGGTATATCTGGTGAGCTGGGGACAGATGTCTTGGTTGTGTCCCCTGCCAGCTTCTGGTGCACCCCCAGCCTCCTCACAGGCAGAGCAGCCTGCAAAGCAGAAAAGTCCTTGATGTTGTGTAATCACTGCTTAACAGTAACTAAAACATTAGTTTATTATCAATACTTTTTTGGTCAACAAATCCAAAGCATGGCACCATACGAGCTGCTATGAATAAAATTATCCCAGACAAAACCTGGACACCTTTTTTTTTTTTTCAGTGTGGAGTAATATGTCAGAGCTTTTATTCCAGTATTTTATTACAAGGCATTTTTTAAAGGACAAGGCTTGTAAGTCAAGTTATAATCTTTTATTAGAAGAAGTGTTAAAACTGCAAAACATTAAGATGCTGTTATGGGGACAGATTCATTCTTCACTTTCTTGCTGTAGGCATCAAAACTATTTTTTTCCACCCATACCAATTAGATTAAGAAAAGACAGAGGGCTGCAATGGTGCCCTCATAGCAGGTGACTTCCTCTGTACTGCTGAGGCTACAACAGGGCAAGAAGTATAAAAGCAGCATGTGAACAGGAGGAATGCTTCACAGGTATATACACAGCGGGTGTATATATCAGGTCAAAGAAATTCACAAATTAACCTGTCAAATTCAATCACTCCACATGGCACGTCATCCAAAATTCAACTTTGTTGAGGCTTTTATTGCTTGCTCAGAACCAACCATTCCAGTAACTTGCTGCTGTGTGGGTTTTTAAAATGTGTTTTAGAGCTGTTGTTTCAGAGAAGTAATAAATCTTCAAAAACTGGACTTTGAGTTTACACTGTTTGTGCTTGGGAATTGAATTTTTTATTTTTTTTTTAATGGAATTTGTCTTTATCACCTGGAGAGACAGCTTGTGTGTGAGAGAGTGAGCAAGCAAGAGGGAGATCTTTACATATCTACATCATGTTGAATTTCAAAGGGCTTTACAAATCTTAGTCTTACAAAATCTACTAAAATGGCATGCTTTACATATGATTATATGAAGCTCATTAGTAAGGGTACTAATGAGCCTTTACACACCCGAGGCAGATAAATGAAGTTCCAGAGTAAAATGATTTGCTTAAGGTCAGACTCCTGTAAGTTAACAGCAGAGCTGGAAATAGAAACCATTGTTTCCCAGTCCCTGGTACCATATTCCCACGGAGGGAATGTGTTGAGTTTTTTTTTAAAGATGAAAACCCTGCTGTTTGTTCATGCTGTTTTGCTTCTTGTGCCTTTAATGTAATCTTCACAAATGCAAATGTCCTGACCTAGAGCTATATAAGGCCTTCATTAAAAACCTCTCCAGAATATCAGTCTTCACTCAGCTGTATGAAGCGGAGTGGATAGCCCCAATTTCACAATTCCCACGCCTCATAAAATCATTGGCCTAGTTTCTTTAAAGTGGGTTTAAGTCTTAGCCCCCAGTGTGATTTAACACGGAAGCCACACTTATTAATTGTCTATCTTCTGCCATTAAGGTAGTGAGTTACTGGAAAGTGAGGGAAGCACTGTCTGTCTTTCATGCTCTAATAGCCACTTTTGCATGGTTTTTCATCTTTATTTTCAGGCTACAACAGAGCACGCTGACCTTCCTCCTCCCTTCTGCTTTGAGGAGCTGCAGTGGGGATGGGGTGAGTGCAGGGAGGTGCAGAACTGGAGATGCATGAGACAAGCCCCAGTATGGGCATCGGGCTCATGTCCTGGATGTGGGCAGCCACTGGAACACCCTGTGCCCACAACTGGACATCATGTTCCCACCCTATGAATGGCAACAGTCTGCTTTAGAGAGATACCTAGAAACTCCTGCTTACACCCTTCAGAGGGTACTGTGACTCCAGGATAATGAGTTTTACCTGTGAAGGGTGAGACATCCTCTCTGCTTTTCCCCTTCTCTCCACTAACATCTCTCCTTCCTCCCTTCATGTACAGCTTACCTTTTCCTCCTTCCCCTGTTATTGCTGGAGCAGAACAGCTGTTGATCTTGACAACTATTTGGAGCAAGGCCAGTGAAAGGGGTTTTTGGCAATTCTAGGCTTGCAGAGAAGACTCGTGGGCCAGAAAAAAGGAACAGATATATATATATATACACACACATATATATATGTAGAGATACACATATATATGCATACATACATAAACATATGAGAGAGAAATCAAGGGAGAGAGTCTGCCAACAAGTCTACCATGTGAGTGTGTGTGTATTTTGTTGGCAGGGCACATGTGACTTTGTGTCTGCACATTTTATACCATTTCTACATACTCTTCTTATCCTGAGCTCATTTTAAACTGGAATGGCTGGGGACATGAAATCATTCCCTAGGATGGCAGTACCAAGGAAGCCCCACTGGAGCCCGTGATCATGGTTTACCTACATGGCACAGATCATCCCTCCCTGTGCAGATGTTTTCTCCACCAGTGCTTGAGCTGGGGTGGGTAACTCTGGCAAGCAGAGCGTGGTAAATGAAAGCAGTTTACTTGTTTCTTGTATAAACCAAAAGGATGCATGCTTGTTCTCCTCCTTATCTTGCCAGGGCTGAATCAAACGATGGCCACAGAATCCAAATACTTCACATTGATTAACGTCGGATGTTTTTTGTAGGTTATCTGAAAACAGCCTCCTTTTTCAGTGCATGGAGACAATAGCAATAAAAGCTGTAAAGCTGTGTTCTTCTTTTGGCACTAGCCCATTGTAAACAGCAAGCTACTGGACTTAATAAGGCAATTCTGTACCATCTTTTTTAATAACTGAATGTTTGTCTCCCGGCTATTCAGGTGGGCTATTACTGGTATTTAATATTACTGGCAGTGTTGTTATATATTCTGTGCCAGTGCTGGCACAGAGCAAGGTGATTCTTCCAGATAACAGCCCTGCACTAGGATTTTTTCTGGATCTGAATGAGAAAAAGGCCAGGCGAAGGCACTATACACTTGTCTTTAGTTTTGCATTTTCATTGCAAACATGATTTCAGACACTGAAAGAGTTAAAAGAAATAATTACTGGTGTAAGCGTGTTGATTCTAGTTTCTGTTATGGCAAACAAAAAATGTATTGACCTAAAAGGTAAATGTTGATTGAAGCAAAAAACTGACGTCAATATAGGCTGCAAAGCACTCTGTATCTTGATGTCTGGCACATGAACACTGCACCATATATTAGTGTGAAATACTTAGGTTTGTTTTAATTAGATGGATGATAACCTGGTGTTCATGGTTGTCATTTCAAATGTACCAATTTATAGCATGACTAATTCTGCTGAAAAAAACAAAACTGTCAGCACCAATCTGGAGGGCTGAGCAAACTGTTAAATGGCAGCAATTTATTCTATCAGTGAGGCTTCAGAGAATTATTTATATATTTTGTTATTTATATACTTTGCCTAGTCTGCCCAAATTCTCAGTATGATTTTTTTTTTTTTTTTGACCAGTGTGGTTTGCACCAATTTTTCCACCCCACCAAGAAATCTGCTGATGGAGACCAGCTTGTGGATGAAGCTATTTGATTCCACTACCATACCTCTCCCCTGTAGTGCTGGTATGGGCTTCTCCCCCTCCTTGGAGGGTGTTGCCTCCCACAGTCCAGGATGGGCCCATTGTGCAGGTCACCCCTCTGTCACTAGTTTTTCTATGTGTAAACCCATAGCTATAAGCTCATCTTTTTTCTCTTTCCCACTTTTGCCCAGCAGTGAATTATCTCCTGAGAGTTAAGAGACTCTGGGCAAGGTGGCCTACCAAGGAGAGGGCAGCAACAAGGTTAAGTTCTGTTGAAGCATTGTGGGTGACTCTGAGAGGTCCACCAGCGTGTTAACTGGTGGATCCAACAACAAGACTTCCACCATGTGAGATGTGAAGGTAAATCCTCTTTGCCTTTCCAGTTAAAAGCCAAAGTGTGGAGATGGTTTGGGGCTGTTCGTGAAGGGGATGTGTGGGCAGCTCCTGGCTCCCAAAGGTCAAGGATGGGGCCAGGTTCCAGGTGGTGGAGGTGGATGCAAGCTCTGGGTTGGAGCCTGGGGATGGGGGTGTACTGGCACAAGAGATGGCCAGGAGCTGGGACAATTGCCTGGAGGATGTGAGGGTGGAGCAGGAGAGGGTGGTGTGCCTGCAGCTCTGCCAGCGGCCATGCTTGAGTAAACTACCATTAATATTAGACTTGTAAATCTGCTGAGAAGCCCTTGGGAAAGCACCCACTGGAATTCACAGGACTTCCCCCCCTGCCTGCATCACACGGTGTGCAAACCCAGACCAAAGCCCTTGCTGCCCCTCCGGCAGGGATGTCTCTGCAGAGGTGAAATCTGAGTGTTCAGCAGCTGCTTCTGGCTCTGTCACAGAGCCTGCTGTCAACCCTCAGTGTATCAAAGACCCCACGTGTGGGCTTCAGCTTTCCTCTGCTTCTGTGAATTGATAAAGCTTGCATTCATTTTTGCAAGGACCCAGTGGGGGACATAAGTGTGGATAGCATCAACGTGTAGGTGTTCTCCAAAGCAGAGAAAAGCAAGGTGGAAGATGAAAATAATAAATAAAAATAGGTATTTCTTGGTTTCTGACTCAGCTGACCTCATGCATAGATTGTTTGGGGCGCTTTTTTTCCCCATTTTTCCTCACCCTCTTATGTAAGTGGAGACTGAGTGGTTTCACAGAGAATGCTGATCTTTCCAATGAAGGGTTAATCAATGATTATCTCAAACTTGGGCTTAGTAGAATCACTTGATTTGAAGGCAATTTGAAGCAGTGCTTTTTTTCTTCTGTTTTTAGGATGTCCCCATCTCCCCACTTTCAATCATTTTTTACCTCTTTCAGAAACCTTAAAGGGGAGACACTTTAATTAGGATTTTAAAGTTAGATATCAAAGAGGGCATTCTCAAGCTGGGACCTATTTCTGCCAGTTTATGTCTTAAGAAAGAGATTAGTGACTTGAGGCCTGAAGTGTTGCCCACTTGGCTGCATTTAAAAAAAAAAAAACAAGTGCCTGTAGATTTCCTTGGAAAATGCTCAGGGTCTTAATGGATAATTAAGCACAATAGCTGCTTTTCCCTGAGCCCTGATGAGTAATCTGCAGGTTTTTCTTTTAAAGCTAGAGCACCTTTTTTTTTTTAACTTTTTTCCTTTTTTTTTCCCTTAAGTATTGCAACCAGAACAGCAATGAATGTTCCTTATCTGCCTCCCAAGATGTGAACTGGAAGACCAAGCACCTCAAGTGGTGTGTCTAATCAATGCATGCAGCCTGGGAAACAAACTAACAGGAAGAACTGGAGCTCCACGCCCTGTCAGAAGTGATGATATCATAGGAGTAAGTGAACCATGGTGGACAGCTCACATGTCTGGAGGATCATAATGGATGACTATAGGCTGTTTTGTAAAGACAGGCAGCAAAGAAGAGCTTGAGGAATCACTCTCTATGTAAAGGAGAACCTTGAATGTGTAGAAATTAACTGTGGTGATCGTGGAAGCCCTAATAAATGTCCCTGGATAAAGACAGAGGGGGCATCTCCAGGGGGGACAACTTTAGAGTAAGCATCTGCTACTGACCTCCATATCAAGACAATAAGGCCAACAAAGCAATATTTGGGGCACTTAAGGAAGCTTCAGCTCAACAGAGCCTGCTTCTTATAGATGACTTCAACTACTCAGATGCAGTTCACGTCATCCATCAGGTTCCTGGAATGTGTAGAGGACTCCTTCCTTATACAAATGTTAGATGTCCCAAGCAGGAATGAGGCCCTGCTGGACTTGCTGGTCACAAACCAAGAAAACCTGCTTTGTAGTATCTCAGTGATAGCCTTGGCTACAGTGATCACACTATTGTGGAGCTTGGGATCCTGTTAAGCACACTGGAGGTTAGTACTAAATCCAAGTTTTTAGAAGAGCTAATTTTAGCTTCCTCAGAGTTCATTTGGGAGGGATTCCATAGGAAGCTTCCATGGAGGATGGAGGAGATAGAAAGTGCTGGAAGCAAAAAAACAATGCCCTTTAAATATCAAGGAATTAGATGGAGCAAGAGACCCCCTTATCTTAACTGCAAGCTTCTGAATCTTCTCAAGACCAAAAGAGAGGCAAAGCAGAGATGGAAAAATGTTTGAATCCCTGTTGAGAACTATGAGGGCATTGCCAGGGCATGCACAGATGCAGTTAGAACCAAAGCTCATCTTGAATTGCAATTGGTTAGAGATGTCAAAAACTACAAGAAAGGGTTCTTCAGGTATGTAAATAACAAGCAGAAAGAGGAGAAAAATATAGTTTCATTGTTAAAAGGGAGAGGTGAATTATTCACCAAAGCCACTGAGAAGGCAGAGGTTCTGAACACTTTCTTCACCTCTGTCTTCACCAGCACTATTTGGTCCCAGGCCTTGGGAACAACAATCAGCCATTGGAATAATCTCCCCAGACAAGTGCTGAATTCCCCAACACTGGAAAATTTAAGATTCAGCAGGACAGGGTGCTGGTCCAGCTTATCTAAACTGTATTCTTGCCATGATCCTTGAGGTCCATTCCAACCTGGTATTCTATGGTTCTATTTTAAGGTATTTGAGCTATGTGGTAAAACAAAGTCTCCAACTAGTTGTTTGGGGTTTTTTTCAGTTTTGCAGCATTGTTTGTTTTTTTTACTTTTAGCTTTACTGCCTTCAGGGAAAAGTGTGGTAAAGACTGGTGCTTAACAGTAGAAGCCAGCTGGGGAATCCCACCACCTGGGATCTTGTGGGAAAAAGCAAGAAAGACGTCTATATCCAAAAAAAAGATGCATATTAGAAAACTTGCAGTTTACTTTCTCTTCCAGCTGACTTGTAACATGCCACGTTTTCATGATAGTAATCTGTTGTTTCAGGCCACTACCCATACGTGTGGGTCAGGAGGGGACAAAAATCTGATACTTCAGAGGAAATTTTGTCATCCACAGTAACCCAGTTATGTGATGTGGCACACACAGGGTGAAGAAAATGGGAGACCTGCTTTCCACACCTGCTGCATCTTTCATTTGAGGACTGAACATCCAGTTTCTGAAGAAATCATGGTGATGTATTATTATAATTTCCTAGTGTTGTGCAAAGCAGAAATCACATCTGTCACTTCCTAATGGCATGCTTTTTGGTACTGCTTTTTGTGTTTCCTATTGCAAGGTAAAAATCATCTGGAGGCAATAGAAGGAGGTGTTTTCAATACAAAGAAAATGAAAGGCTCCTTATATGAGGTGTAGCTTTTTCTGTGCCACTCAGATCATCAGGTCTGAGCCTGTTCCAGGAGCAGGTGGTCTTTCTCTCCAGGGGTGGCTGGGGCTCTGAGCTCAGGATGCAGAGTGCACCCGGCGTCTTGCCTGGGTCTGCCCACACAAAATTGTTTTGGTCACTGAAGGCAGTACACTCTGAGTCACCCTGCAGAGGCACAGCCTGTGGAGGGAAGGTAACTGTGTGAGACAGTCAGTCTTTGGAGTAGTTTTACTCCAAAGTTTTACAGTGGGTCCTTTCTGCTGATGAGCTCAGGAGCTCTGCACCAGCACTTTTTCATGTTGCAAAGGATGCCCAGGGTATTCACCTGAAACCACCCAGCCCACTTGTTGCATTTGACCCATAAATCAAGGTTTCATGTAGTCAACTACTTCCTACAAGGTGGTCCGTGCTTCTCTTGGTAGGTGGCTGATGTTGCTGTTCCTATATTTCCCTACCTTCAATACTGACACTGACCAAACATTTCTTTGTCAGGGGTTCTCTTTCTGCAGGCTACTGCCATGCAGAGACTGGGAGTTTTGACATTTCCATCTGCAGGCTGGGGAGGATGACAGGGAGCCATGTGGCAGTGTTCTCTCTGGCTTGGTTTTCTAAAGGTTCAAGGATCTCCCTGCTGTGATTCTCATACCAACCCCAGCTGCAGGATTCCTGCTTACTGAGCATGTCTTCCTCTTGCTTATTACAGGAAAAGCTCAGCACAGCTGCCACGTACAGGTTGGCTGGAGGCTTCAGGAAGGTGCAGGAGAAATCCTAGCTGTCTGACCAGCACAATGGCAGGATGTTTTGTCATGGTGCAATGTTGTTTTTGTCACTGGTTGCACATCACAGCTGTGTTTGGTTCTCTGGGATCATTTGGATTGAGATTAAACTCGATGTAACTGGGGTGAATCATGAGCTGTGGGAGCTGCATGAGCTCCAGCCATGTCCTGCAGGGCAATGTTTGAGTCACTCAGATGTTCTCTTGTCTCAGGTGCTTTCTGTGCTGTCAAAATCAGTGCTGCTAAAGGACTCTGGACCTACCAGAGAGTAGATGGGTTGACTTTATTCTGCTGGTTTCAAGCAAATTAGTGCATTTTACTAATTCCTGGTGTAAGTCTATCTTATTTCTGCCCATTCAGAATAAATCCCTAGTGGCCTTAGGAGCTAATATACTATTAATTTCCTACACATACATTTACAAAACTGATATTCTGTGTCTGCATTTGCAGCTGGACAGCATGTGGGATCTGTCCAGGGGTAAAAAAAGCCCCTCATATGAATGATGAGCAAACCCTGCCTGTGCTCTGTAGTGGTTGCTTCTATTGGCTCTTTAGCTGAAATAACATGCAGTTCCTTAAATATTCAGATTCTGCTTAACAGCTGGAATGGCAAAGAAACCAAGGGTAGGTAATGTGATTATCCAAGCTACACACCTGTATCTTGAGTGTTCACACACTTACACATATCTTGTGTATCTGTGTAGTTAATTCTTGAGGTAGAGCTGCTCCTGTGTGTGACTTGCTGCTTGTTAAGCTTTTTGGACTGAAGTAGAAGAAACTGCTCTTTTATTTGCAGAATAAAAACATAATTATTAAGCTTAGCTCTTTGCATTTGCTTCCCTGAAGACACAGTGTGCTATTTTGGGTTGGTTGTTTTTTTATACTGATGTGTTTTTTTTCCATATCAGCATATAAACTTCTGGCATAGTCATGTTTCTATTTTTCTTGGGAAATAAGGAGTGCTAGCAAATACAGAACATCAACTCCACCAAGTCAGTTGGCTCCAGGAGAGAAAAGGTGGTGGTTGGTGCTTCTCAAGGAGGCAGAGTGTGGCTTCAGCTGGGCACCAATGTGTAGCCTGACAACGAAGACCCTGTTGCTCTAACCAGTTGCTCTACATCCCCCCTCCACCACCTTTTTTTTTTTTTTTTTGAGATATTTTCTTGTGATTAGAGACTGCCTTTTCCCAGAATTTCACACACTCATTTGTGTCAGAGCTTAATTCCCATCTAAGCCATGGTATGCTAACTGATAATAACTCTGGAATGGAAAAAATAGTTTCTCAGATGGAAAAAACATTTGCCTGGAGTGACCTTATCTTTAGGCTTAGAGAAAGCAGAGAAAGTAAATAAAAGCTCTGGGAGTGCATGAAGATCATCCATTTCCCTTGATAATTTGCTTGAACTGAGTAAAAAGGGATGTGTTCTTTATGGAAAACAGTAACATTGGATACTTGAAGAGGCAGCATGCCTCTTCCACTGCTGCTTATGATACCAATCTGCTCTGTGCATAAAAAGACAAGATGCTGAGGCTGTCTTGATTAGTAAAATCCAGACAGCTGAAAACCCTCTTCTGAAAATCTGTGGGTATATATGCAGAACAAAAGGACAAATATCCATGTTGGTTTGGCAATGCACGTGCAAAATCTGGTTTGTATTCCTTAGCAGGGGCTTGCATTTGCATCAAAGGGGTTTCAGTGCTTGCTGCTGAAGAGAGCAGGCAAGAGAGTCAGGCATGCATTTCCTCCTTCTCAGCTCAGGGTAAGGCTCCCTGGAAAACATAGATGGGTAGGTGTTCTCTGGTTACTGCATATGTCTTGATGCATGACCCCAGGGATGTGCACAGTGCTCCCCAGTGTAATGGCAGGGCTGCACTGCACTTTGGTCTCACTGCTTGCTTTAGATTAGTTTTTATGATGTTACTTTACTACAAGGCATCTAAGGTTATAGCTGCTGTTTGGACAACCTCACAGTATCTTGTGAGATTGGCTTTGCAGGTGAGTGTTGCCATTAACCTGCAGAGCTTTTTTTTTCTACTGCTGGTAAGTTATATAGATTTATGCTCTGAGTTCCCCAATCATTGGCTTTTGTGATGTGAGAACAGCAGTGATATGAGGACCTCTCAAGAAAGTTGCTAATAGCTTAGTCCAACAGCTCTCTATTTTCTTCCTTTCCCCTTTTCTCTCTAAATCTTCCTTGTATGGCACAGAAAGATTTTTTTTGCACCCTTACAGTACACCCTTTCTATCTGCTAAATCAAATTTGTACTTGCACATGCACCCTGTGGATCATCAAAGCTGGGTGGCACAGTCCTTCATCCTGTCTATTTACTGCAGTTTTGCTGCCTTTTGCAGCTGGGTCTGGATGTTATGAGGATATAACTCAGTGATGGCAGAAGAATGATAGCAAACATTTTGTCTTCATGTTCTGGCCCTTGGAAGAAAGATATGTCTAACAGTGGGAAGTCACAGTTTTCCTAGATCAAACCACAGTAAGTGTGAGCTCCACTTGGCTCCAGACTCCACCAACAATGGATCTAATCCACAGAAAACATCTGTTATGAGGGTTCTAGAATTATTATGTGCACATTCATAGCAATTATTTTTTTCTGGAAGCGATGACTGGAAAACAGTGGGGTTGTTAAGTAGCTGGTCTCCCAGCTCTGTAGCATTTATATTCCTTTGCTTTATTTATTGTTTTATGAGGACACTTTTTTTTTCTCTCTCTCCTGGTTTTGTTTGTAAGCCATGCAGCAGATGCCAGTGCCTAAAACCTGCTAGAAATCTAATCCAAAAGCAGTGGAGGTCAGTGCTTATCTGCCTATCAGATCAACAGACTAACAAGGTAATAGGGTTTATTTTAAGACCTGAAACAGAGATTGACTAACTGTTTCACACATTTACAGCACTAATTTTGGCTATTTTTTAATTCTTTTTATCCATATGACCTGGGCAGTTGATCTGTTGTTCCCTCTCTCCTATCAAAATGTAAGATTATATAATTTTTAATGGGGAACTGGATTTGGAGTGGAAGAACTTTTACGTGAACTGCAGTTGGTCCTCAGTCAACTTTTGATGTACTGTTGGTGAGAGAAAAAAAAAAAAAGTATCTGAAAAGCTCTGGTTGGTCAGTTGTGCTGCCTGAGAGATGCTGTCCATAGCACCCTCTGCTCACACAGCTCTCATGTCCTGGTGCACAGTGATTTTCTGCATCTGATGAGGTAACACTGCCACATTTGAAATCTAAAATCCTCTGAATGTCTACCCTATCTACCTGTGGAGATTTTTTATAATGTTGTCACAAAAGCAGGAGGGTTTATCACAATTTTTTTGAGATAAGAGGGTAATTATTGATATGAGTACATCCCCTTTCTCCTCCCTCCTGGATTTTGGGTCTATTGCTTTTTGGTGGTCTTTAGGATGAAGGCTGCAGTCTCCCTCTGCATGGACTTCTCAACTCTTCTAAAAAATTGAGGAAAATGCCATTCATTTAAACATGGAGATGACATTTTCTTAATTAGAAGTCAATGTACAGTCCACTCCGAGTAACCCTGAGATTACTCTCTGCAAGGAGTTTTCTGTGTCATTCTAGGGAGTTAACTTTAACCCCACTTTATCTTATCACAAGTAAAATTTATATACTTAACAAAAACAAACTTTCATTCTAAGCTCATTACTAGTACAGCTGGACACTGATATAAATTCTACTTATGAGCAAAACAAAATAAGGAAAACCTTTATTTCTCAGAATTCACCCTATAATTTCTACTTATTAGCAAAAGCAAAACTGGTAAAGCCTTCCTCTCTCACAGCCTTTAACTATGGAAATCCTCACTGTAACCCAGTGGAGTTTCTCATATGAGTGGAAATCACACTGGGCTGGTGTCTCCTTCTGCGTGGCCCCAAATCCATCCTTACCATTCCTCTGAGCAGCTCTTTACCTTGGGAGGTGTTTTTCCTCCCCCAGCCTGGGTGCTCTTCCCTGACCCTGCAGAGTTCACAGCAAAGCCTTGGTGTTGACATCAGGAATATGACAGCCTTTATCCGGCCACAGATGTTTTCAAAAGCACTGGCTGGTGGCCCAGGTTACCTGAAGCAGCTCCTAATCGCTCGGTGGTGACGCAAATGCTGGGGTCCAATTTCAGCCCTGCTGCTGGCTCCTGGGCAGGAATGACCTGCTCAGCTATTATTGCTCTCCATATCCTGGTGGTGGGCAGGCCTCTGAATTCCCCAGGTGCTGTGCTCCTGCCGTAGGTAGGTTATCTTGAAAGGTGCCTTTAATTTCCTTTTGGAGTGAAATGCTCTTTCCTGTGGCCTTTGCTCTGATTTAAACCCGTGGTGGCTTTTTTTATCTTCCACCTCTACTGTATACAGAAACTGTTTCTGAGCATCATAACTGTTAAAATAATTTTTAAAGACTCTCTGGGCTGACTCTCCTGTAGCAGGCACATCATACAAGCTGTTTCACCAAAAAGTCATTGAACTGGAGTTGTCTTTTGCACCACTGGCAACGCGTGTGGAAAACTTCTAAAACAACTGCTCAGTAGCACGAGGCAGTTTTATATGGTTTTATGACTATTTATACCTCTGATTTGGTCATTTAAAGAAAATGCCTTCTGATATTATTTATGCCATGGTCAAAGCAGAAGATATATCCCAGTGGTGGGAAGCATGAGACCACAGCCTTAACCTACCAGCCAGCTTGATTCTGTGACATGGGGCGAGTCAGCAGCTATCCCTCAGTCTCATGGGGTAGTGATAGATGGGTTGCAAAGCTTATGGGGTCTATCAGCCTGGTATCACCTGCCTTTCAATTCCTATGATTAGTATGAGAGAAGTAATGCAGAAACACAGAGCAGAAGCTACTCAAGTGCCCTGGGCACACACCACATGCACCAGTGGTGCAACTTCTCCTGCAGCTGGCTTGACTGGGGTCAGTCCTGAGAAGAAGGTGAGTGGGTGGGGGGCAAAGGGGCCTTAGGTGAGTGGCTGAGGTTGGGTAAAGTATCCAGAACAACTATAGTAAATATTTTGTGTGCACAGCCCTGAGAATATTTTCTGTAGGGCTCTGTCACCTGTACAGTTATTCAGTTCTGCCTCAGCTTTTTGCAAAACAAGTGAAGTGGAGGGAAAAGAGAAAAAAAAAAAAAAAAGCTCCTTGCTTTTAATGGTAACATTTAAAAATAATATAAAACCATCCTCAGTGGCCAAACCACAGAAATTGCCATGCAGATCCAAGAGCAGGTGTGCCTCCTGGAGCTACTGGAACAGCATCAGAAACCTGCTGGATCCCCAGTAGAAAGTGTCCTCTTAATTCTGGGTCAAATTCTGCTCCAAATGTGGTTGAGAGCAAAACTCCTATTTACTTTAATGCTCACTGGCTTTCATCTGTTGTTTTTGGAATAAACTGAGCTCAGACATGAGAAGCACAAAATGCATCTGTTAGGGCAGAAGGAAGCCAGTGATGTTCTGGGAGAGGTTGGGAATGAACCAGTCAGTATGTCCAGGTCCTTAGGATGAGACCTTTCATCATAACACGGCAAAGGATACTCCTGGTCTTTTGGCATGAAGCTGATATTATGGTTTTCTTCTTGCTTCACATTTTCCTTAGCTTCATCCACAGGCCACCCCTGGGTGGCTGTACCAAATGCCTGTATTGTAGTCAGCTTGGGCCCAGCTCAGCAGGGCATTTCCATGGAGTTTTGTGTTGCTCCCTCCTGCTAAACCAGTGGATCTGGCAGAGCTGTCCCTGCACCTGCAATTGTGAACAAGATCTACCCAGAAAAATGGCTCTGTGCCTGGCAACAGGTATTGAGCTGTTCCTCTGTGTTAAAGGTGCATGCACCTCCCATGTGCATGGCTAGGTGGTTATGCTTAGCTGGTTTCATGAAGCTTCATGGACTTCAAGCTCAACCCAGAAAAGGTATCCACCTTCTACAGCTTGGGATGTGCAAAACTGCATCCGTTCTGTGTTCTATGGAAGTCATCCCATCCCTTGAAGAACACCACGTTGGCTGAAGATGTGCTTGCATTTTGATGGAGATAGGGAGAGAAAGCAGTTAAGTTGCATGCATAGGCTACTGCAGGATGCATTTCCTAATCCAATTTCCTAACCATATAGCCAGTCCAGTTTCTGGGTCAGTGTGGATATGAGGTGGTAAATCATATCTGTCCAAGCAGATTCAGACCTTCCACCATTATTTTGTCTCTATTTGCATCCATTACAAACTCAGAAATGATCGACCTGTTATTCAGTGGGAGAACTCCTTTCCCACCCACTTTCCTCCCCCTTATTTCCCAAACCTTTCCCTCTCACTTAAAGCCTTCCAAAACATTTAAGACTTGATCCTCCAGAGTGCTGAGCACCCTAGCCCTGATTCATTAGAGCACTTAAACATAGGAATAATTTCATTTGAAGTCAATGCAATTATTTGCATGCTTTAGTTGCTTTGGATTGAATTATTCCATATTCAGTAGGGTGGAGCCCATCGAGGTATTTCCTGGCTGTGACACTCAGGTTTGCTAGACAGGGAGGAAAGCTAAAGTAGCTCTTTTCAGTGCTTATGCTGCTGGAGAACAAAAGAAAGCGGCACCTAGAAAGGGTATTTCTGGGCAGGATAGGGTTGTGGTTCACTAATGGTGTATTGTAAAAGGCTGTTCTCATTGTATTCTTATCAGAGCCAGGGAGATTATTCTTATCAGAGCCTGTAACATTGTTTTTATCAACTTGAAAGATGATTCTTTTATACCAGAGCAGCTGTGAGCCTCTAAAGGCCTTTCCCTTTATTTACCTCTCTGCTGCACTTCTCTGACTCTCCCATCAACACTTGCCCTTTGACATGAAATCTCAGAGTGGAGTGACATTTAACACTCTACACAGAGTGACCTGTCACACTGGGCTAGAGGTGTTTTACAGGGTGCAGTGTTGGGATGTGTGATTTAGACCAGTTTTTCAGTTCCCAAGCAGAGCTCAGATAGGGTTCTGGTGGCTGTTTTAGGATGTTTAGCCCAGCAGCACTCATTCCTGACAGACCAGGTGGGTGACAGACCATGAAGGTAGGCAGCTGGGATTTTATCTGTGCTACCTTGGGCTGCTAGTTTGAATTTATGTTGCTTAAGACTCCCCATTTTTTGCCTGCTTTTTGGCAACCACCAAGGAACGATGCCTAATGGGCCCCCTGTCTCACCCTGGAGGGTGTGAAAACACACCACTGTGTCTCCTCACAGTTGTGCAAGGTTGTTCAAACTGGGTCATGGTTCATGGTGGCTGTGCTAGGCTGTTTTAGCTCATCTTTGTTCCCTTGCACCCTGCAGCCCAGGGTTTCAGCTGCCTAGGAGCTTCCATTGACGTTCCATCCACCTGCCTCACTGTGCCTGTCAAAAAGGAGCTGTGTTGGCTCCTGGGTTTGTAGTGATAATGGCTGTAAAACTCCCCCTGCTCAAGCACCTGAAGGGAAACCTCCCAGAATGGCTTGGTTTTATTTATTTTTTTCTTTCTTTCTTAGAGTCCTAAATTCACAAGCTAGTTTTGTGTGGATTTTTTTTTTTCTCAACTGGTATAGGAAATGTCTATGTAGGGAAGAAGGAAGGGGCTGATCCCTAATGTCTGACTACTTAAAGCTGGTGAAATAGGCAACAAGACTGCTATTCACAATAAATGCATTTCCCCCTCCTCTTGCTGTAGGTCTCTCCATCACAAAAGCATGGGCCTGAGCTCCTGCCTGCTTGTGAAGAGGCTGATCTTTCCAGAAAACCCTTTTGATGTGGACCTCAGGAGGATTTGGATCAAACTTCTAAGGTAGCTTGTATAGACTTTTTTTTTTTTTTAACAGAAAACTTTAATCCAGAAATTATATTGCAGATTTATATTATTCAAAAGGAAGGAGAAAATATTGCATAAATACCTGTCCTTCTCCTTTCTCCAGCCCTATCCTAAAATTTCCCCTCCTTTTGGAGTTTTGCTAGGACTGTGGTACCAGCTATGCAACATTTTGCCAGCACAAGTTGTATCATTTAGACATCAGAACCCCTGACTGACAACTTCTCTGGCAAAAAACCCAAAGCTTGCTGTGTGTACCTGGCCCGTGTGATGTAGCCGTGAGGCATCTCGTCAGCAGTGGTTTATGCAGATTGGTAGGAGTTTCACAATCTCGAGTGAAGCCCCTGAGCTGCTGGAGCACTCCCCGGGTGCTGTAAGGGGCTGGGGCCCTCAGCAGTTTGCAGGGTGGAGCACATCATCTGGCTTTAAAGCAGCTCCTCATGAATGCTGCAGACTGAGAGCAGAGGGACAGTGGCGCTTCCCACTGCTCATCCCCAGAGGAATAAAGGGAAGTGGGACCAGTGGGAGTTTTCAGAAGCCTCGAACTCACCAGAGGAGCATAAATATCTTCAAGGGATTGCCCCGAGGTGCTTCTTAAAAAAGCAGCCGGGTTAAAGTGGCTTTGCTAAGTTTGTTCCCATGAATATGATTTTCCTCAGGCACACTTTTTACATATACCTGTTAGATAAAAGGTACCACACAGTAAAAGAAAAAAACAACACACAACCCTCTTAATTAAAGATATCGGGGGAAGGAGGTTCCTCATATAAAAAAAAAAAAAAAAAAAAAAAAAAAAGATGAGGGGGTTCTAGTTTAAAGAGCTCTGAGAAATAAAGCTGCCCATTATTGCTGTGGTGGTCCACCCTGGTTCCTGCATAGAGGCCAGACTAAGAGGAGAGAGTGCTGGTCTCTGCACATGTCCCTCTCATCTCCTCCACCCCAAACCAATCCCTCACTGCCTGGCAATTGGAAAACCCAACTTAAAAACTGCTCCTTTCTATCTTTCCCAGGACTGGTCCCTCTGGGTGTACCCTGCCTGCAGCCTCGCATCTCCCTGCCTACATTATCTGCTCACCTGGGCAGATACGCTGAGATCCCACTGTCCCCAGAGTTCTAGGGGCTTTCCCTAATGCACATTGTGTTTTGGAGAATGGGCTCCTTCCATGCCAGTGGCAGCAGGATGACTCTGTCCTTTCACACGTGCACAGTCCTGGATCTCCTTGCCAGGTCCTTGCTCTCTGCAGTGATCCCCTGAGTTTTCTTTCTCTGGTATCTGGTGAGGGAGGGCTGTCTAACTTCTCTTCTGCAGAGGTGTGACACCCAGTGTATAGTGATTTTTACATGGCTATTCTTAGCTATCCCATCATGTGCTGTGGGAACAATCCTGTGGTGCTTGGGACCTGGGAGCAATGAGTAGGTCATTTTGCTCCCAGTGCTGACAGCATAACGTGGAGGAAATGGAAGAAACAGTTGGTGCCAATAGGAAAGCCAACTGTTGATGTGTCTATTTTGTGCCAGTTAATGCAATTATGCTGACAACTTGCTTTGATGGAAACTCGCTCTTGTGAACCAGCCTGTGATCTTCTTTTTGAAAGTTAGGAAAGTTCTGTTCTTTCTGTTCTGGAGGCTGCAAAGGCTTTTGCTGCTCTGTGATGACAGTATAGACCCATGACATATGCCTTAGAAAATACATTAGGATATTGTGGAGGGAGAAGGTGGAAAGAAGGTGGGGGGGTTGTCTTTACCAGGTAGGGGCTGCTGACCATTTGGTCTGAAAAACCCATCTGACTTTGCTATGTGCCTGTGGTCCAATAGGCTGGTGTTTCACTGTGCTAACCTATCTGCCCTGCGTGGGCATTTTGACAGCTCAGCAAGGTGCTGGCACGAACAGAAGCAGGGGTCTGAAACCTCTGTAGTGGAACAGTGACCTGACTGAAACGACTGGCACAAAATGGAGCTACAAAAGCTGCGTGTGGGATCTGGAAAGACAGTCCAGACCTAGCAAAACCTTATGAGAGCGACAGAAAAGCTTATCTCTCCCTCCCATCAGTCTGCTGCTCATGGGAACACATGCAGCAAAGTAGTTATTCAGAGGGCTAGTTGTGTAGGTGGCCCAAGCGTGTTATCACAGAAACGAAACGTTAGTCATGAGAGCGTACTCGCCAGACATGCCTTCTGCATGCACCTTCTGGCACGGCTTGCAGCCTGCTTTATCTCCTGGCACGGCCTTGCCAGCTTGGCATGGGAACGCGGCAGGACGGGACTTGACAGGAGGAGTCTGGGAGGGAACGGCGCTCTGGCAGCGCGGCTGCATTTCCATGTCTAACCACTCTCATTCGCGTCTGAATTAATGCGGCGCAGATGAAGATGCTCACAGCTAACGAGTGGTTGTGGTTTTGGTTTGTAAGTCAGCAGCTCGCTTTCAGATCGATGGAATTGGGTACTGTGTCCACTTTTGGGCCCCTCATTACAGGAAGGATGTTGAGGTAGTGGAATGGGTTCAGAGGAGGGCAGCGAAGCTGGTGAAGGGTCTGGAGAGTTTCTCCTATGAGGATAGGCTGAGGGAGCTGGGATTGTTTAGTTGGGTGAAGAGGAGGCTCAGGGGGGACCTTATTGCTCTCTACAACTACCTGAAGGGAAGTTATAGGGAGGTGGGGTCAACCTTTTTGCCTTAGTTAAAGATGCCAGGACGAGGGGCAATGGCTTCAAGTTGTGCCAAGGGAAAATTAGGTTGGATATCAGGAGGAATTTCTTTACAGAGAGGGTGGTTAGGCAGTGGAATGGGCTGCCCAGGGAGGTGGTGGAGTCCCCATCCCTGGAGGTGTAGAACTGCGTAGATGTGGTGCTGGGGGACATGGTTTAGGGCCCCTGGCAGTGTAGGGTTAATGGTTGGACTTGATGATCTTGAATGTCTCTTCCAGCCAAATCATTCTATGATTCTAGGAATTAACTCTGTGGCCGACAAACAAACTTAATGTACTGAGGCTTTGGGGCCTGAGTAACTCTTAGGGTGGCTCGGGTTTTGGGTACCCCTCCGTAACCAAACTCTCAGTGGCTTTTGGAAACACAGATCCTCTCAAGCAAGATAAAAGCGACACAGCCAAACAGAGGGACCAAAATGACAAATTCCATGGGTTTAAATCCTTAGATCTGGTCTTTCCTTGTGTGTGGGAGAAGGAACTATTAACAAGGTCATAGAATTACACCACGGTGAGCCCCAGTTTTATAAAGTGTGAAGAAACTCAAAAACTTACTCCCCTGTGAGATACTTCAAGTGATGTTATACCAGTATGGTTGCATGACTGCTAAGGACATTTTCCCTCCTTTGGGCTGTCCAGTAGAGTTAAAGCAACTGTTAGCAGAGACTTTTAAGTGCAAGAAAAGGTAAGGAAACCTACCCTGCTTTGAGTGGGTTCCTCAGAGCAGCAGTGAAGGGACTGCAGGACAGGCTGTATTGAAGGAAGCAGAGTTGACTTTGGTGGGTGATGCACACCTGAAGCCCAGTTTCTGCTGGCACCCTGCTTTGCCAAGGCATTCCCATCCCCTGCCACGCTAATTTACCTACAGCACAGGTTGCCAGGGTTATTTAACTATCGCTTTCTTGCTACATATTGATTTTATTCTATTGCCTAAAGGCGTAGAAATAAATTAGCAGAAGAGTCTTCCCATCGCATTTACTATGTAGTTAATGAGAAGTTTTATCATATAGTCATGTGAGAAAAACAGTGCTGTAGTAACTCAGGTGTGTTTCCAGCTGATGTGAAACTGACTGCTGCTAGTCCTTGATGTTTTACAACAGCAGGAACACGGTGCTGAATGACATGGAAAATACCAATGGCTTTTGTGTCATAAACACTCAGAAGCCCAGTAGGTGCTCCAGGGAAGTTCTCACTGTATAAGCAGCTAATCAGGGAATTAAGCTGACTTGTTGCAAATCAGTGCACTGTTCCCCCACTGCTTCTTTCCCATCACCGTGGAAAGGACCTGGCGGGTCTGTGGCATTTCCACACTCTTCACGTTCACCTAGTGTTCAGAAGGTCCAGGATATTCAGGATAACAGTTTGCCTCCAGGCTCAGGGACAGAGACTCACTGTGGAGATAAGGCCTCCATGCTTTAAGCAGCTTTGCCATGGCAGGAAAAACTTTTTTGCTTTATAGGGACAAGTCTCTGGGTCAAACTGTTCAAACACCTCCTCTTTTTTTCACACTGCAGATCCAGACAGAGTTTCCAACAGCTAGCTGACAGTGTGTGCTGTGTCTGGCTCAGGAGATGGCCAGCTGGCCATCTCTGAAATGGTCTCTGCAGAGCATGGCAGTGTCTGGCCTGTGTCTCACTAAGGGGCAAAGACTGTGAGGCTGCACCTTTGCATACCACTCTTGACAGTGGCAGTCATTGATGGGCTTGTGGGCACCGTGAGTGCTGCTTGTGACTGCTGCCTGGGAACCACACTTGCTGCTGGGAGTGGCAGAAACAAGCTGTGATTGTGTGTGTATGTGCCTGTGTACACAGCACGGATGAAAAAGAAACTGGCACATGCCAGTAGGTGATTTGGGCATTGATAATGAATCTCTATTGTAACAGGGTGGCTTAAATCCAGCTCATGGCCTAGAGAGAATAATGTTCATTCCTGAAAAGAAAGCTCCTCAGCATGCTTTACTGGCTGCAGTCCACTGTCTGATATCCTTTCCTTAAACTGGGACAGGTACATGTGCATCCTGAATTGGAGCTGAGACTGGTGGCTGGATGAAGATATATCACAGACTCACCTCCTCATAAAAAGTGTCTCCTGTAAAGCTGGAAGGAAGAATATGCTGGCCTGGGTAGAGCTCCATCTCTAGACCCTCACCTTTCTGGAAGAGGTATGTCAGGTGGTCTTCTGAAGCTGCCTGGATTTAAGTGTTCTAGTCTGTGACATGCAGAGAGTGTTTGTACTTTGGCAGGGAAAGGAAGACTGTCCAGGAACCACTTTGCTGTTGAGTAGCATTCCTTCCTGCTGAGGAGATGGGGCCTCAGCACTTGGAAGAGTAATTGAGTATATGGGCTGGCAGCATGTCTTTGGAGAGGTCCCCAGTCAGCAAGTAGGGATGGGAGAAGGTGAAGAGCAGGACATCTGCCATTGGCACCCCAGGGAGAGTACCTGAGCACAGACGAGGGTTTCAGGAGCTCCAGGTTCTGCTTTCAGATCCTCTGCTGGAAGGTGCTGTAAGTGACATGTCTTTTATCTCTCAACCACTGGTCTGCTTCCATGGTAAATTCTTTGGACCTAGGTGCTATGTGCTTTCCTGCTCTTTCCTGAAGCCTTGGTTTGATTTGATGCTCTTCTGGCAGGTGGAGCTTCTCACTTTGCACAACTGTGGGCACCTGAGGTGGCTGCTGTCCCAGGGGTGCAGGTGGGCAGCCTGAGGAGGCACAACCCAAACTTGGGCTCTGGGGATCTGAGTCACCTTCATCATGCTCTGCTGACTACAGAGATCTGGTATAAGCACCTAAGTTAGATGCATAAAATTAAGCTAAGATGGTGTGATCATCCCCCTCATCCCTTCTCACACTCTTTTTTTATCCTACATTCATGTTTCTGTGTGGCTGATGGCTGGTTGATGTCCATTTACTTTTGCCCAAATGCCTTTTTGCACACACTCAGTATTGTGAAGTGGCCTGTTCCTGGGGAACAGCAACACACTGAACATGGGTCTGCAAATCTCTGTTGGAGCCTGGAATGAGGGCTCATCTGCTCTGTGTGCCTCAATATTGTTGTCTGAGATGTATGTTCAGTTTGGTCAATGTTAGAGAGTATTTAAAAATACAATTTCTGTTGCATCAGTGGAAAAAGAGAAATCCTGCTTGCCAAAAACCCCTCTTAAATATCTATCAACGCTTTGCTGAGCTTAGGGAAAATATCCACAGCCTACTCAAAGCTATTATCCTGTTAGAAGTGAACTTTCTGGCTGAATCTTGCATGAGAGAGTCTATAACCTTAAAATTAATAACTTCAAAATTAAACTGTAGTTGTATAAGCAACAGCTGGACTACAAATTGGTTCCTTCTTCAGACAAGGCATTTTGTTGGGGTTTTTTTTCCCCTTTAAATACCTGTCTGAGCAATATTGCTTGCTCAGCTGTTATTTAAGGCAAGTTCACTCTAAACCAATTATGCTAAGGGAAGACATTATCATTGCCTGCCTGCTTCTGTGCCAGAGGGAGGCAGCTGCAGGAGTGACAGCTTTCTCTGCTGTATCGTGGTGGGATCCCTGTGAGCATTTCCCAGGCACAATCCCCCTGCCTAGAGCAAGCAGCTGGCTCTGGTGGTTTGAGGGTTTGCCCTTAGCCTAAGTGCACAGGGCAAACTGCTGGGCAGGAAGACAACATGAAGCCCTGACTCGATTTGCCAGCAAAACTGCTTGTTATCTGTAACCCACCAGAGATGAAAGGAGCCCCGTTTACCTATTTAAACTCTTTGTGTGTTGTGGCTGCAGTAGGTTAAGGAGGAAAGCAGGTTATTGGCATGTCAGGATGCCAGGCTGTTGAGCTGATGCAGCAAGATGCAGAAGCCTTGTCCATCGGTGACTCCAGAGTCAGAGCAGGCTGTGGTGTGTAAACAGCAAAATGAACCCCAAGTAGCTTTTGGGCTGGAAATGAGGGGCAGCTTGTATCCCCCCTGCAGTGCAAAGGTGCCCAATGGTATCTCTAAATGGTAGAGGAGGGAAAGGGCAGCAAATCTTCATCTGTTGTGTTTGAAGCTCTCAGATATTTTAAGCTGCAGAATGACATTGCATCTGATGGGAAGCAACACTATCATCTATGGTTGGATCCCCATGGACTGTGTGAAAAGGCTATGGGGAATGCCACCTGAAGCTATTTCCACTTTTGCTATGATCTTTACATATTAGGATGACTCCTTGTTTCAGCATCAAACAAGATACTTCACAGCTCAGAGAGCTGCTTATCCCATATGTGATGAAAGCAGTGATTTTGCTGCTAGAGAGCAGGGAATCTGTAGTTTCTCATGTATCATTTCTGAGGTTGATCTTTGAGCCTCTTTGACTTTAATGCACTCAGAAGCTGAAGCTAGTGTTTTACCCCCTAAATTATGTTCACAGTGAGGCTTTCATGCTTGGATTTTAGCCAGAGGAAAGGAGGGAAAGGTGCTTGAATTTCCCTCTGCAAGTAACTAAAGAGAAACCAGTGGTCTTCTTGCATGTGTGCAATTAACCTTCAAGTGGGAGACTGCTGGACTCCTTCCCAACTAGAAGAAGATGTCGTAGTTGGAGTCTGTTGTCTTCTACCTAAGTAATTTATCGAGGGGTAGCCCTTTCAGCAGCTGCCTGATATGCAAACTTTTGAAACATGCTTTGATGAAAGGTAATCATTATCATCGCAGAAAAATATCCTCCTTGCTAATTGAATTCAAATCAACACTCTTCATGCTTGACTGCATCTGAGTGAAAGGATGAGCTGGCCAAAGCAGAATGCTGTCATCCTAACTAGCTCAACAGTGCCTTAATGAATTTCTGGCTTGAGGATGAACTTTCCTCCCAAAACACACATCTGTAAACATGACTGTAAACGTGACAGATGGAGAGGCTGCAATTCCACGTGCTGCTCTAGATGCAGATTTGCCTTGAGACAGTGATCAGGGCCTGATTCCCCTTGCTAGCTCTTTCAGTGTCTCTAACATACGTCAGAGGGATGGGGCTGTCCTGAAACAGCGTGGCAGAGAGGGAGGAGTAGGATCTGGTATCAGCAGCAGGGGACAGAAAGAATAGGAAGCCCAGTGGGAAACCATGCTCATCCTTCCACCATTTCTGACAGTGATGGTGTGTGGGGGGCTGTTGAAGGACACTACAACTCTCAGCAGAAGTTCCTGGAAGGGTGAGGACGGTGGCACCAGATGGGCATGCAGGGGAGAGGAGCCAAACATCTGCAACATGAAGTGAAAACCCAAACCAAGGCACCAAAGCTTCACAGGCAGCTCCTATTTGCTTTGCTTTCTGAGTAGTTCAGTAGCAGCCAAGCGTGCCACATCTGGGCTTGGTGTTTCTCCAGGAGCACTCTCACTGCACAGCATGGGAACAGAGAGTGCTGTGCCTCTTCATAGGCCAGCTCTTTGACTGGCCTGGACCTAGAATGCTGGGTGCTCCCTTAGGGTCCTTCTTTAACCCACCAACTTGCCCTGAAGCTTCTCTGTTGCCTGGAGGAGAGGAGACTGAGGGGGGAGCTCAGCAGTGTCTATCAATATGTTTAAGGTGAGTGTAGGAGGATGGAGCCAGACTCTGCTCAGTGTCATCCAGTGACAGGACAAGAGGCAATGGGAGTCAGTTGGAGCACAAG
>JAOEGS010013282.1:15230-28820 GCA_025447755.1 Corythornis vintsioides | reverse complement strand
CATTTACCCCTGTGCATGAAGAGCTCATTTTATAGTTCTTAGCTGATCTTGGCTTAAGCACTTAACCTCCACTTATTCCAATGGAAATGTTGTGAATAACCATCCTTTGAATCCCAGGGCCTGATCTTAGCTGATACGATGCAGAAAGCTTTCAAGGATGCAGGGAACTTATCCTCTCTGATGCAGGATTGCAGCCAAGATGTGGCTGCAGGATGCAATAGCTCTTGTCATGGACTCTCAAATAGAAGATGTGTCATGGGCAGTCTGTGATAGGAGGACAGGTCAAACTGATGGCAACAGGTTTAGATTGCAAATGGTGTTGCTGAAAAGAGAGAGTAAATGGTTTTAATGGGTTAAGTGAGCATAACATACTGTGTGCAAATAAATGTGTGAGTGAAGTCATGCTGCAATTTGAAATTCAGATGCTAAAGTACTGATTTCTCCTATTCTGCAAGCCAAGTTTATAACTGTGTGGGTGCTGGAAATGCCACTGGCTGATCTGCAGTGAGGCTGAATGAGAATGTCAGCGGGGAGCACTCAGCTCCCCAGTGCATATTCCTGGAAGGATAACAAAGTATTCAAGTAGCATTCCAAGTTCATGTGAATTCAAGTGAATGATGGAGCTATGGGAAACCATCTGACTTTCTTTGGCAAGATGAACTGTTGATCAGATGTGAAACTAAATATCCTGTGGTGTCTGTGTTAGCTCTTTTCTCGCTCAAAAAAATCCTCAGTGTTTCAGGCAAATTTATATTTCCCTCTGTCAGGTTTGTTTGGTTTTTTTTTTTATGAAAAGACATAAAGAAGGGGCTGAGAGTTTAATTTTCAGATTAGAAGATCAGTTTTTGCACAGTGAAGAGGCAAAATGCTGTCAAAGCAAGACACAAGTTTCACAGTTTTTGCTTATGTTATTTATAACACTTTGTGCCTACATTATGTAGGTCATGACCTGATATTATTGTTTTTAAGACACTCAGTTGCTCAGCTAGGAGGCTACATCTCAGATAATCAATGAGTGCCTACTCAGGAAGTCACCTCCTCTTCATCCTGTCCATGTAAATGATGTTAACATAGAGTGCAATCAAATGAGACTGTTAATGGAAAGAAAAGTTAATTTCTCCATGAAATTTATTCCAGTGTTTGCATCTTTTCATGTTAGCTTTTAAACTGACTTGTCACTCTGAAGTGTTTATTTTTATGTCATGAAAAAAATTCAATAGGAATAAATGTAGAGCACATGAAATTAAAACAACTCTTTTAAAAAAATAGATCAAAGCTAGAACTTAAAATATTTGATGTTGGGACAAGTTTATAGATGCTAACCAAAGAGCATAAAGCCAGTGCATTATTCTTTTATTTTGTTCTCCTACCTCATGGAGTACTGTGGGAAAGGGATTACTTCTAAGGTGACAAGACCCCCTTGAAAATGAGAGTTTAGGAGGAGCTGTGATGCTCAGGGTATGCATTATGTGGTACAATGATAAAGATGTCCAATGTCAAGGCATGAGAGTATATGGCAGTGTTATGGCTGGGCTTTGCTTTAATTTTTATTTTAGTTTTTGCTTTTATTCAGGGCCTGATCATCAGAAAGTTTTGTGCTCTTGTAGCACCTAAAAGTGACCCGTGTCCATTAGTTCCTAATACAGGGAGTTCAGCACTCCAAAATATGGTCTTGGAGATTTTGTTAATTCCCCCCAACCACCATGGTTTATGTTCTCATAGCTTCTTAATCATTCTTCTCTGCCCTGGCTTCCTGAAAGGAGTGCATCTGCTCCCTTGCGCTGGTTTCAGTCTGCACTGAAACCACAAAACTCTGATTAGGCTTCTTCAAAAGCTTTACCAGGCTTCAGGAACTCCTGAAGCAAATCTGGGCCCGTTTTCATGCAAATCCAAATACCTTTTATGGTTTTGTTTCAACTTGACATTTTGATTTTGAGATTTTGAGTTGCTCAAACCCTACGGCTTTATGTGAAACCCAAAGGGCGTGAACTTACATGAACTGAAATGGAAAATTATTCACATGAACCCACTGAAGACTGAAACTACGTTCCCACAACCGTGCTTAATAAACCACTCTGTTTTTCTCTTAATTGGAGAAGTGGCAGCTACTGTTCCACAGCTAGGAGCTGCAGCAAGGCAGAGTTTCCAGTGTATGTATACTGGGTATTAAATAGGGATCCTGGTAAAGCCCAGATGGTTTATTATCTTCCAACTATTAACAGTAAATACGGTGCCTTCTCCATCCCAGCATGACCCGAGCAGTAAGAAAATCAGTGTTTTTCCTTGCAGGGTCTGCTGCCACAGAGGTGATGCAGGGTTTCTTATCATGGTGGGTAACTTCCTTTGTCACTTCCGGGAAAACTGTGATGTGTCCTCCACCTGGGCATGGCTGAGAGCAGCACTGAGTCAGCCCAGCCCTGCTAGTGCTGGGGAAGTCCTGGCACTGCTCTGGCTGAATGCCTCTAGTGCCACTTTTGGTTGTTTTTCAGCATTCGGTGACGATGGCAACGAGACGTAGGTGGCCTGGCAGAGCCCACCAGCCCTCTGCTGAATCCCCTGTGTGGCCAGCTGACCACCTCCAACCCTGACAGCCCCAGTATGCATGTTGCTGGCAGAAGTGGATGCACCAAGACACTCAGAGGTCAGTGTCATCCCTCTCCTCTGCCCTTGCCACCACATTGCCAGGGGCCAGGAGGAGGTACTGCATGACTCAGGTACAGGCAGGGTAGCTGGTGGGAGAGGGAGCAGCATATCCTCCAGGCAAGCTTTAGCAAATAATTGGGGACCTGACCCAAACATACCCCAACTCAACTACTCTGTGCAAAGAACAGCACTCTCAGCAAAACTTCCTTCTCAGCTGTGATGACAGGCTGCACACAGGGCTTCCAAATCTGCTCAGGCCTTTCCAAAAGGACAAGCTTGTGTTGCTTTCTAGCATGAGTGGCCAAGCAAAGCTCTGGAAGCTGCTGGGATGCAGCTTGTGGAGGGAAGTGCAGCATACAGGGCTCTGGTACCCTTTGCTGTCATATTGTCTTGTTGGCTGCCAGAAGCAGTGTCAGGAACTGGGATGCAAATGGCATGTCCCATGTTACCGGTCCTGTGGCTCAAAAATGGCAAGGTCCTAGCACCACAAAAGGTTTTAGAAATTATGGATGCTCTTGCAGCATTCTTGTTCCTGAGTTTTTCTCTGAAAATATGAATAATAGCCATTTTTTTCCACATCCTTTTAATTCAGCTTGTTAAGTCTGGTACATCCACCAAGGTTTGGGGTCTGGCTCTCCAAGGAAGCCACCATAGATGAAGGGAATTGGAAGCTATTGGCACTTCAAACTTCTACTCTGTCCTTTTAACAGATGTGCTATGAGACAGGGTGCTGCTGTGCACAGTGCTCCTACCCCCAGTGAAAGGCAGTGGATTTTCAAAGGTTTCTTAATGCTTAAAAATTAGTTGTGACAAACCATTGTTTTTTCACTGCTAGCTTTGGTCCTGTCCAGGAACCCTGTTCTGCTTCTGTCCCTCAGGTTTCAAGCACAAGATGACATGGTAGTCTTCATTAAATGAAATAACTGGTAGTGGAGAACTCTTACATTTTTTTAATTATTTTTTTTAATTCTAAGTAAAAAATCCCCAAACTTTTATTGACACCATTGTTCTCGAGCCCTGACAGGGAAACCCCATAGCCTGTGACACATCCATATATAGGCAGATGGTGGTATATGACATTTTGGCACCATGTTCCCCTTAAGACATTTCTGACTAAAGAGCATGGAAAAACCTCTGTAGAGCTGTGGCTGTGAGCAACTGCTCTCAATCCCTGGTTTTTGCTTTTTTAATACAGTGGGTGTATGTGTGGAGGTGAAGATCTGCTGTGTCAAAGGCTGGCTCTGATTTTGTATGTCTGTGTCTATGGGAGAAGCAAGTCAATCCACACCTAGGAAAATGAAGCCTTTTGAAATAAAGCTTTCAAAACCATCAGTTAAGACTTTTTATGTTAATTAAAAGATTAATATAATTGATTTAAAGAGCATGCACATTGCAGCAGCCTATTAGGGATGTACTATCTGCAGTTTACATATGGTTTACTTGCTTCAAATACCATACATACAGTAAAGTGAAGAAGGTGGTTAGGTTACTCATGGGTGGAGTGAAGAAAGATGTCCTCATTAGTTATTTTGTGGTAAAAAGCACAGCCACCTTATCTTCCCTAGGATTGTACTATGGGCTTGCTAATGCCTGGTAACTAGCTTGCTTTTATGTTTGCTTTCAATCCTCCCCCACCAACTTACCCTACACTGAAGGCTTTGTTTCTGAGTTACCTGACTTCCACAACCTTAATTTCTTCACACGAGGTTATTGATGGGACTTGCTGCTCCAGAGCTCCTACAGCTGGCAATGGACACAAGGACAAGTGTCTTTCTCAGGGTGACAGAGAAACCAAACTGGAATTTGAACCCAGACATTCCTAGTTGAGCTTCTTACTTAGAAGACTTTTCTTTTTTTCTTCAGTCTTGCCTCAAAGGCTGTTTTCCCTGGGCCAAGCAGTTAGTTAATCCACCAGCCCTTTCTTCAGGCTGGCATCACTTTAACACAAAAGTTTACATAGTTCCCTAGTAAACCAACACTTTCTTCTTTTCTTTTTTTTTTTTTTTCTTTTAATAGACAGTAGTTAAAAAATTTAATAGACAAACAAGGGTTTAACAGACAGACATAGCAGTCTTCCATGGTGTGTGAACAAAAGTACTGTGACTCTCAGCAGTTTCTTGGCTTTACTTTGAACAGAACTGAGTAGTGAGTGTGACCTGCCTTTCTTTCTAAAAGATTTACAGACTCCTCATAGATGGAAAGGACAGGGAGGACTGTTCCTGTTTTACTTTTTGGCACATGTATGAGAAAGAGCAAGCTTCCTTAAGAATATTTGTCAGTTTTTCACTTCTGTTTCTATGTTTAACTGATATGCTGAAAACGTTTTGCATCTAGAATTGTTTGTGTGGAAAAAGCATACAGAGAATACATTGGATAATCATGTTTTTTGCTTTTGTTTTTTTGTTTTGTTTTGTTTTTTTTTAATGCTCAAAGCTTCCTCTAGAGAAAGCCATTAACCTTGACTGCTTTTCCTTTTATAAATATCAGCCTGTTCATAAATGTTGTGTTGACTCCTGGAAGCCTGGGAAGCATTGAGGCCCCTCTAATCAGCTGAGACAAAAGCATGGCAAGTAGAAGAAACTTGGACAATTTTAGATGTACCTTGTTGTCATTACTAATGCCACAGTCCTTGCCTTTTTCCATGACTAAGCTGGCAACACCTTGGAAGTCACTGAGGTGATTTCTGGTGGAGGAATGTCTGTTGAAGATCAACCCATCAGTTGGGTTCAATTGAAATAGGTCAGCAGAATAGATTTGTTTTTCCTTTAACCAGAACTTAATGAGTTTCATACAGGGTCCTCAGCTTGAATGTGCTATGGTTTTGCTAGTAGAAAATTTTATGCTTGTCAGTTTGTGTCACACTTTCCTTTGGGTGGCTGAGCCTTATGGAGCTAAACATTCGTAAATCAAAGCCACTAGGGATGTTTCCTGACTTCTCTTACCATCCAAACTGCAGTTTTTCCATGTGCTTTCTTAAAAAAAAAAAATAAAAAATTAAAAAGTTATTTAAAATGTCCATATAAAACACTGTCTGATCTTCTTGCATTGTCATGAATGGCTGCAAAGAGGTGGTAACAAGTGCAACATTGGTCCTCTTGGAGTGTTTTGCTTCTTTTTTTATGAAGCCTTTTATTAACATTTGGCTGGGGCTTTTTTTGCAGACAGCTCAATGCAGCATTGTTACTGTGCATGACAGTTAGTGACCTTCCTCCAAAATCACTTTGTCCCTGCTCACTGCAGGGGGCTGCACTAGATGCCCTTTGGAGGTCCCTTCCAGCCCTAACCATTCTATGACTCTATGATTCTATGACTCAGGCAAAACCAAACTTTGTTCCACTGCACTTGGAGGTGCCCAGGAGCTGTTAGGTGGGAAAGCCTTTAAAGCTTCCTTACTGCCCAGCCCTCATCATGCTTGTTTGACCACGTTACTTCGCAGAAATAAAAGGCAGTGATCTTTAGCCCTGGAAGTATTTCTATAGCAAGCAGCTGCCATTGAAGCAATGACAAGGCAGTGCTGAAGAAGCCAGGCTTACTGAGAGAGGTAGTTGCTCCAGGTAGGTCAGGTTTTGCTCTCCTGTGTGTTCAGCAAGCTGTCTTCAAGACAAATGCCTGGATCTGTGAGTGGTTGCAAGCACTTATTTCCATAGTATGCTATTATTTATTGATCATTATACATATTTTTCCTTTCAGAATGCCTCAATCAGAAATTACAAGAGCAGAAACAACGCTGGCATTATAACAAAATAATTTTATTGAATTATATACAATTAAAGGAAACTGTTTTCAAACAGTGGTAGGGCTATACAGGCTGGTTTGATACCCCAGTGGTAGAAGAAAATGAATGATTCTTGGGAATCAAGACCATCCCACAAATGAACTACAGTCATAAAAATATTTTCAAAATATTTCCTTTCATTCTTTTCAAGAATTCATTTCAAAAGTCTCCAATGCCCTACTTCATACAACAGCTGTTAGTCGAGTTCTCTTAGCACTTGGAAAGGATTTTTTTAAGGACACAAGTGGCTTGGAATTCTATTATGTTATTTAGCAAAATAATGAAAACATGTATTCTCTGTGGCTTAGTCACATAGCCTGGGTGCCCAGGGCTTGTGTCATGGTGCTTTTATCACCACAACAGCTTCTATACCAACTGTGGTTTGATGTTATCATTAAAGCTACAGTTCTCAACCAGTAGTTATCTGCACCATAGCCTCTGCAGAACCATGTGAAGTTTTCTGCTAGAGGCAGGGAAATAGTTCAGCACAATTCTTTCAGCAAGGAAATAAATCTGTGCAACTTTATTTCCTTCTTTCCGGAAAAATATCCAAAGGGTTATTCTCATTTCTCTCTTAGGAGACAGAAGGTTCAAGTAGAATGAAAAATAATACTTTCTGACAAAAAAAATACTTTCTCCTGTGGCTCAGGTTCGCTCATCCTCTTGAGTATTTTATTGAGGGTGACAGCTTACATGCTTTAATTCAAAGCTGTTGCTGGAAACCTTTGCTGAATGGCTGAGGCTACACACAATGTGATGTTAACAAGCTTTTCTCTGTTGTGGATGCCCCTGGAAGGCCTTCCCATCCCCATATTTCAGGTACCAAAACACCACCAGCATGCAGAGCACTGTCACCAGTGGTGGGTGTGAAATATGTACATGTTGTATATTGAGAGTTGGAAGCTATTTCACAATACCTCATCTGATTGCAGATTTTCCTTGCCCTTTTTCCCTCTGGAAGGTGGCTGTGCAGGTTGTTGGGCTGTGTAATAAGCACCACCTCTTCCAGCCCCCCTGCCCTAATTAGGAATTAATAATGCTCCCATTAGTTCACACTTCTGATTCCTATGTGGGCTAATCTAACCTGCTATGAGATATTCCATTCTATGAATAATCTCTTTGTGGTTCTTTTCCCCTACCTTGTTACCTTTTAACATGGGATAATGACAGAAGTTACATACTTTTGTATGAGATTGCTTGTATGAACCATTAAGCTTCTATAGTGGTTGATTTGGGTTTTTAGTTTTGCATAATTTACATTATTTTATTTTCCTAAAATGAAAGCTCAAGTGGATATTGACTGAAGCACAGCAAGAAAAAATATTTGGATATTATTTAGGAAAGTGAATGACACTGCAAAACTTCTGCAGTTATAACTAGAATGAAATATTTTTGTTTTTCCACTTCTGTTCCCCTTTAGAAAACAAAACAAAACAAAACAAAACCAAAACACAAAACAAACAGAAACTTCCATCCACATTGTCATGACTTTTATTTAGGAGCTCCTTGTACATTCTCCTTGGCCTAAAACTCACAAATGCTTTCCATGGAGAAAAATAAAATCAGATGGTTTGGAGAAAAGGAATTGGAAAAGCCTTTCAGACCTTCTTTTTTTTTTTTTTTTTTTCTCCTGATGAGGATCAAGGCCATAAACCAAAAATACTGTTTATTCTGAGACTAAAAATAATCCCAAGAGAGCAGCTGGTTTTGTAACCATACACAGATCTTGAGTACCCCAGCAGTGTGTCTGTGTGGAGTTGAGGGCACAAGGTGCTTTTTTTGCTTCAGCAGTGGATGTTGCAATGCCTCCTGCATCACAGAGAGGAGCAGACACACTGGAAAGGCTGAGCCATGCCCTGTCCTTTCCTCCTTCTTTGCAGAGGAGAGAAAGACCTCTTGATGTGAAAAATAAACAAGGCTCTGGAGGCTGAATCACACTGGCTTGTGAGGAAACAAGGCGGGGAGTAATCTATTTTAATGTATTTTTATACATTAAAATATTTTAAATGTATTTTAAATGTATTTTTTTTTATCCCAGTTCATGGTAACCTCATCCTTTTT
The DNA here is from genome assembly GCA_025447755.1 of Corythornis vintsioides. NCBI lineage: Eukaryota > Metazoa > Chordata > Aves > Coraciiformes > Alcedinidae > Corythornis > Corythornis vintsioides. The sequence continues at coordinate 20,341 of JAOEGS010013282.1, read as the reverse complement.
CCTGGGGAAACTCTAGGAAGGTTTGAGAGGAAGCAGATGAGGTCGTGTCTCCCTCAGGCATGGTGCCTCTGTGCCTGGCAGGGATGCATGGCATGGCTTACTGCTGGCTCCCCTGCCTCACTGGTGTCCACCTAGGGAAGAGCATTGATTCAGCTGTGTCCATGTCTTCTTTTTTAGGAGGGAAAACTGGGCTGGGAAGCAGGGAGGGAGAGGAATGTGTTGTCACGTGGCGTGGCAGAGGGACATGTGCTTCTTGGAGCCCATGATCTCACAGCACCACTCCCAGCAGCCAACGTGGGCGTCTCCTCCAGTGTCCAACACTTTGGGCCTTTAAGTCTCTTTTTGTCTCTGCTGTGCAATTAGTAATCAGCAGTGGCATTGTTGAGGTCTGGCTTTCCTTTCACAGTTGCTGCTGTTTGTGAAGGGACAAGCTGAAGGAAGAAAGAGACTTAGACAACTTATTGGTCAGTGGGAGGGTGCCCAAACCACCACTGAGCTGGATAAAAAGATTATAAACTTGACCATCAGGTGAGGATTATTTTCTAAATAGAGACAAGGCAGTATTGGTACATTTCTATCAGTCTTCAATGAGATATTTCATATAGCTTTGGTTACCCATGTTCCAGCAGGATTAATTCATTAAATGGGGACAGAGTCTGCTCTCATGAGAAGAATGGTATGTCTTCCTTTGGAAGAACCATGACAATAGAAGCTGTTCTAAACTTTCCCCAGCTCTCACCTCATCAGTCTCTGACTTTGATGGACATCAGGGAGGGTTTTACCACCAACCTTTATGGAAGGAGAACTGAGCTAACATGAAAGCAGGTGTCTGTGTGTGTGTCTGCATGTGGTTAGCATTGTAAAACAAGACAACAAGGTTTGCAGCTCTCGAGATACACTCATTTACATTGTGATATGCTGCCCAATTACTACTGGGTCCTTTTACAGCACTTCCCTTTTTAGATTGTGGTGGATCTTCACATGTGAATGTTTATTTTTGTGTACGTGACATGCATGTGTAAGCCTTTACTGTGGTATGGGAAAAGGAAATGTATTTTGTTTGCCCATTTAACAGGGAGAGTGTTGGGGTTTTTTTTCCTCATAGGAAACAATCTTGCTTTGCAAGCATATTTCATGTAAGTAGGTATGTTGGAAATGTTTATACTTCACTTCCATAAAGTAAGCCACTAAGAATATAATATAATCTGCATGACTGCAGTATCACTTCAACTGATGTGGAGATTATTTTTAAGAACATCTTTGTGTTCTTTTGCAATAACTTTCTTTCTGAGGTACCCGAGAGATGCAAGACTATGTTCTGGCATCAGTGAAGTTGAAAGTAACTGGAGTGGAAACAAGGAGATTATTTATATCTCAATTATAGCTCTGAGATAAAATTATGAATTAAAGCAACCTGGAAGCCTCCCAGGGTTGTTTCTTTGCCTCTTTGTGTTAGTGTCCTATCTCTTCTGGAACAGCAGTAAGCTGTATTATTAGGAAGCTGGCAGAAAGTGGCCTCAGTCAGCCATTGGGTTTAGCAGTGAGTTTGTAAATCAGAGGCACAAACTGGCACATCACTCACTTCTGTTTGGAGGCAAGGCAGAGAATGCAGCCTGAGTGATAATCGTGTATGGGCTTGTGCAGGCAAGTGTGGGGGATGGTGCTTCTGCCATAAAACATTTCCTTATTTTAGTACACCTGTTTTGTTTTGTGCAAGACAACCTGCCGAGATAGGAAGGAGTAACCTTCCTTTATAAACAATCTACGTCTGTGAATGAACTCTGTCCTTAAACTGTTGATGTGCCAATTGTTTCCCCAGATTACTTTCTTGGCTTTGCTGACTGGCAGCTCCATTGACAGTGTCTGAACATGTTTGGACTGGATCATGGGGGGCTCAGCCTGAGGAAAGGTGGGTGGAGGGAGAGAGAAACGTTTCCATTCCAGCTGAACTGATGCATTAAAACAAAAACTCAGCCTTGATTTATGGCCTCTGGTTACAGCTGTTGTCAGCAGAACTACGTTCAGCCCTTACAATATTGATGTTAGGGTCAAACCCATTCCTTCAGCTATTTTTGTGTGGAAGTGAGATGAAAAACCACACAAGCTTCCAAGAAGCAGCTGTCGCATGCTCTTTGGGACAGTGTGGCTGAGGCATCCCACCTGGAACACACACTAGCAGTTCTCAATCTCGAGCCTTTTACTTATCAGGGAGATGTGGTCTCCTGCACTGGGTTTGTCTTCAGCCACCCTGGTCACCAGTGACACCAGTACCCCTTTACCAAGCCTGCTGCCTAGGATTTTTCCAGCTATAAAAGTCCACTTGGCTGAGAGAATTCTGGGCTCCCGTTCAACTTTTCAGCAACATGGTGGCAAAAAAAGTAAGTAATAAAAAGTAATCTATGCTTAAAACATACATTCTGGAGAGACATGCAGCCAGGAGATACCTTCGTTAGGCATTCAAGATTTGTATGATTCTGATGCTCTTCAGTGAGGTGATTTTGCTTAGTGCTTCTCAGTTAAAAGCCCACCCAGACCTGTGTTGAAGTCCTTCTGCCTGGGGGGAGCCTCTGATGTCAGGAAACTGCTCTCCTTTAAAATACCATCTCCCTCTTCTTTGAATTAGGATTCAGGATGAGAATGCCCATTGTTTGCTCCAGAGAGATCTTTATTGAGAATTTATTCTATTTGGTTTCTCAGTCTGTCTGGCCTCTCTCATAGTTTGCTCAGCTAACCATCCTCAGAACAAAACACTGTTATCAGGATTAAGTTGCTTTATGTCCTTTACTGGAATTTTACATTGATCTGGAAGTTAGATTGCAAAGTGAATGTTGCCATGAAGGTTAGAACAACACAGTGGAGATTTCAGTTTGACACAAACCTATCTCTGCTGTTTGTCATGAGATCATCTAATCTTCCATCTATAATCACATCAGATTGATTTCACTCTTTTGATTGATTTTGAAACAACATAGCCATTGTGTAATAATCTGTGAATGAAGACTTCTTCAGCTCCCTGAGCAGGGAGCAGAAAAAGAGAAGGCATTTAGCAAGCTCAGAGAAGCCTTCTGTTGTCTAACCAGCAGAGCTGCATGTGGAGAACAATGAAATACATTGTGAGCACAGGAAAGCTCAGTAAAATACTCCTTAGTAAAGTATTGCCACTGTTCCTTCATTCCCTGTCCTGCTGGTTCAAAGGGGCATGAAGCAGAGGGGCTGCTCTCACCTGGGATGTGTTTGGGCTGCCAGTCAGCCCATGCAGGGTATAAGTGACCTGACTGCAGGTATGCCCTGCTCATAGGCTGCTCTTGAGGAGAGGGTGGGGGATTGCTGCAGAATTTACTCCAGTGTGGGCTCCTATGCCCCTGTAAGCCCTGCACAGTCTTCTTTATCACCAAATCAGCCTCCTTGCTTCCCAGTGTTAACAGGTGAAGCATGTTCTTATAACTTTTCAGGGACTTGCTTGCCAAGGGCTTTCTATGTGGGGTAAAAGTTACACTTGTTTTGCTGTTTTTATTAGCTACAGCTTCTCATCTTTCCTCCTATTCAGCCATCACACGATGCATTTTTTGGACTAGTGGGGATGAGGAATTATTCATCCCAGTTTCTTGTTTCTGTTAGCTTACATGACAGGTAAATACATACATAGCAGTGGGTCAAGAGCTGGGCTGTCATGTCAGCAGGGCAGAGACATGCTCTGCTCTCAGTTCAGCTGCAGCTGGAGCAGAGCAGTGATCTACACTTTCTGTTAGCCCAGACAGCCAGCAAACCTCACTGCATTACATACATTGATGTAAAAGATAGGAAAAGATGGATAAAGGCTGAGTTTGAATGATCTTGTGGGCACTGATGGTATCTAGTCGTCTGACGAGCCACTTTTACACTCCTTGGGTGTGTTTCAGAGTAATGAGGGAGGGCTCTGCTTTGTCAGAGGCATGTTCAGTGGTAAATCTACCAGCTGTGGGAAAGGTAGTGAGAAGAGAGCAGGTGCCTTTACCTGATAGTGTGCCACAGGCTCCTTGAAGCACGATGCTCTCAGTTACCATGCCACTGGAGAGGATTGAACCCAACCTTTCCAAACTTGCCACCCCCCACCTGCCCCATCTCCTCAGCATGGTGCCTCTGCCAGTGCCTTTTCATGAAGTTTCCCCTCAGAACTTGCCACATTTGGGGCTAACATCCCTGCTGGCTTCTGTGAGGGGGTGAATAATAGCCATATACTGGCATTCAGCAGGCCCAGTGCCATTTGGAAACCCTGCTGTCTGAGATACATGTAGAAGCTCACACATTTCCCTTTCTGTCCCTTTCAAGCTGTCTCTTTCAGCTTGCAGCTTTATGATTGTTTGAATTGAGCAACAAACGTTTACTTCAACATCTGATGGTGGTCCAAATGCCTGAACTGGGGGTTTAGCAGCCTGGGGAGGTGAGTGTTTTCCAGGTGACTGTATCCCTTTTCTTCTGCCTCAGCCTGGCACCCTCACAAAGTGAAAAAGCTGTGGACATGAACTCTCAAGGGCCCTCAGAGACCTGTGTCTTGTGAAAGGTCATTTCCATTTCAGGAGTTAGAGATGCTGCTACAATGGACAGGATAATTTTGGTTGGTTTGTTTGTGTTATACTCCCTTTTTCAAAGCTGTAGTTTCCCCTTTGCTGTTCTTGGGTGGATAGGTTTCGACCAGGAAAAAAAAAATTATCACACTCAGGCACAAATAACAAAGAAGTTGCTCAGGGCGTGATCAGACCTTTGACTCTGAATAATATAAGTGAGAATGTTTATATACATACATATATATATATATATATATATATATATATGTTACAGTGATAAGGCAAACCAAAGACAACTAAAGTAACTGTTGAACTAAATACACAGAATGTCTCAGACAGAATCCAAATAGCACTGCTGAGTCCCAGACACTTTTTGCTTTTCTCCTTCAACTGTCAATATGGTTCAACTCAGTTTTGAGGGGAGAGGAAAGAAAGGAGGACCTGTGCCCTCTCCCTTTAGCTGCTCAGCCAGAGGAGGATGCCTGTTTCACACAGAATCACAGAGTGTCAGGGGTTGGAAGGGACCTAGAAGATCATCTAGTCCAACCCCCCTGCCAGAGCAGGGGC
>JAOEGS010013282.1:0-10051 GCA_025447755.1 Corythornis vintsioides | reverse complement strand
AGGCTAAAGAGCCCCAGCTCTCTCAGCCTCTCCTCAGCAGGGAGATGCTCCCCTCCCTTCAGCATCTTGGTGCCCTGTGCTGGACTCTCTCCAGTAAATCTCTGCCTTTCCTGAACTGGGGTGCTCAAACCGAGACACTATTCCACGTGGGGCCTCACCAGCACAGAGTAGAGGGGGAGGAGAACCTCCCATGTATCAGAGCTTTTCAATATTAGGGCAAGCATAAGCACTTGTTAGAATCAAACCTAAGACTGAAGAGTGGATTTTGCTGTCCTGTGCTAGGGCTTCTGCCTCTGCACATGTCCTGATTAATAGCAGTTTCCATGCTGGCTGACTCACAGCTCCTAAACAAACAGTATATTGTGGCCTTGTTTTTTTTTTTCTGATTTATGTACCCACACCTAGGATGTCCAAGCAGTAGTGTGAGAGCACATCAGGCCTCTCAGTGTTATGCTCTTGAAGCAGATTTTTTTTTTTTTGCATTTGCATAGCTCTTATGGGCTAGAAAAACCAACACTTTAATGGTAATTATTTTAGACCTTGGTGTTTGGCAGGGTTATATCCCTTTCCTCATTCATGTCCGTGTTTAGCTTTGGGCTTTGTCACTGATGAGAGTGTCTCCCACAGTGCTGTCATTGCTTCTAACACCACCCTCCACTATCTCCCCCACACAACCAAAAGCAGTTGAGCTTTTAAAACTCTGAGACTGATTTGAACACATACATTTTGACACGCTGAGGTTTCACTTGCCTTTGATTCTTGTAAGATGCTGTCTCTGAAGCACTTTTAAGTGCCAGGAACTTAATTTTATTTTAACGAGAGTCCAGATTGTCTTAATTGCATGATACTTGGCAGCATTAAGAAAGTAGTAAAAATCATGAGACATTTGATACTTGCCAGAGTTGTACCAGAACCTCCAGGTATTTTTTTTATGTCTCCAGCCCAGTTTTCAGGTGTGGCTGACTATTAATGATTTCCAGTTAGTGGACATGAGCTTTAGTCATGAGCACCTTTGTTTTTTTTTATATCTGATAAGAAACATAGTGCCCAAAAGCTCTGTTTATCTTTTAAGGAAGATATGAAGAACTGCTTTGTCTTCCTATTTATCATTACAACACCAAGTCCTGTCAGTTCATTCAATGTGTGTGCATTCATGTTTGTGGTTACACACCACTGTTAGATTTCTCTTTCCCAAGCCATACTAATTACTCTGACCATTAATTAAAAGCCCCAGAAATGGGAGAAGACAGAAACAATAGTGAATTATAGATTGGAAAGTTTGTGCTGTTTGGATTAGAACAAGAAGCAGGCTAATTTTTGGTTATACTCCCATGGAGCTGGATTGTGTGTCACCTGTAGTCAATGGGTTTGATTTTGCAGACTCTGGCAAAACAAGATTCAGCTGTGGAAGGTCACCCATCTCCACCTGCAGCAGAATCTGCAGCAGAAAGGAGAATCACCTGTGAAGAAAAATTAAGCAGGCTGGGGGGGGGGGGCCTCCTGCTTTAGGGTATAAAAAGGCTGGAAATTCTCCATGTTTTTTTTGTTTTCTTGGTTTAAGGGGCAGAACAGATGCAGAAAGCTGTGGTGGGATCTGTCCCATATGACTATGTCCAAGATTGTGCCTGTATGTTGATTCTCAGATTGGCTCTGAAAGCAAATGGAGACAAAAGCAACAAAAAACAAAAGGTATGGTTTTTATTTTTTTTTACTTAATTCTGCAAGTGTTCTACAAGAGATAAGTGCCTTTTCATGTGCTGATGCAGTGCTTGCTGATGCCTGCTATAACTCAGTTTAGTTTAATTTTTCTTTTTTGTCAATTATTTGAGTCAACTTAATGACAGTTACTTTAATGCCCTCATTTTTTCTAAGCCACCCATGAAGATGGAAGTGAATTTATGTCAGTATGGCTTCTCAAGGAATATTTGCTCATTAATTTGAGCCACATCTTTTGTTTGACTTTACCCATTGAAGTGCTAATAGATATGAGCAGATGTAAGTGCTGCCACTGGACAATTATGCTTTTACTTCCTTCTCACAAAAAGTCCTGCTTTAAGAGGTGTTTGGAATCTGGGCCTTTTTATTATGTAAAAGGAATGCTCTTAACATGCCATATTTAACACTTGGTAGGAGCCTAGGGATGACAAATCATTTTGGCAGTTATGATTCAAGATCGCAAGTTGAGCTACTCAGCCTGTTAACAGGAGACCCAATGGGACTGACCCCCAAAATCCCTTTGATGTGCAGACTTGTTAGTATGCAGCTCTGCAATAAACCTTTCAGATCTGGGCACTGAATATCTGTGTAAGATAAACTTGTTTGAGTGCTGCTTGGCTCCAGTTACGAGGAAGTTCTGTGCTTCTCGTGTGAGCAGGAGGAGGATTCATTTGGCTTTCTATTACCCTGTCTCTCATCAAATGCATGTAACCTTGGAATGCAAGACTTGCCATAGCTTAAGAGAACAGTTTTTAGTTCCTGTGCTTTCAAAGGTGACTGTTCCTTCCCCTCTCCCAGGTGCTCTCCCTCCCTTCTCCCATGTAAACTCCTGCTGCTGTTTGCTTGCCTGAGGCTTTCTGCATTTTCCTATGAATATGATGTCAGCCCAAAATCCAAGCCAAGTTATAAACACAACAACAAGCAGCAGCACTGTAGGGGTGTTGGTTGTTTTTTTGCCTATGTTGGATGCTTCTGGAGAAATAGTGCTTGTGTTTAGCATCTTGTTTCAATTGCTGGGGTGTTCCTATGTCTTTGAAAGATTACTCTGTGCTTGCCTGTGGCTCCTTATCACCTCCATGTATTGCTGAAACATGTTTGGCTAATTTTACCTGTGTATGCTTTGGAAATGGGGGCAGGATGAAGAAGCATCTTGCTTTCTTAATCTGGGGCAGCAGGTAGCAGTGCAGAGCCCTGGCCACCCTCTGCCAGGGTGAGATAACACTGCTGAAAGAGGGGAAGAGGAAGGTTTTTAATCTCAGCTCGCCCATTAAAACCCCTCACAGGGGTAAGAATGCACTGGCAGAAGGGTCTGGATATGCATGTACACCACTGACAGGATGCTTTAAAGCAAGGTGTATTTGTGCCCTGTACCAGCAATGGAGGGGTTGGTGTCTCCTGTGCCAGGCTACTGATGGTGGGACCAGTCTGAGCAGAGCGACTGAGCTCCTCTGGGAGCCCCTTGTTCCCCTTTGCATCCTGTTCTTCCTCTCTCCTCACCTCTTCATGGAGCCCAGACTGGAAGTTGGTTGCACCACCCTTGACCAATACTTGTGAAAGAGTTGCTGTGGTGTGCACAAGGGTTGTTTGGGAGAGAGGACATGCCTGGGGCATACAAATGAGCATGTCTGTTATTGCAACACCACCTGAGCTGCTGTGGTTTCAGTTCTTGCACTCCTCCCTCCTTGCTGACAAACACTGTAGGAATGTGCCAACCCAAAGTCTCTCGGTTTCTGTTTAAATTTTTTGGGTTTTGACTCTTAAAAAACCAAAACAACAACAACAAAAAGCAAGCTATAGATGCACATCACTCAGGACTCCACAATAAGGTGATGCTGGGCTGCTGGAGCATTTTCAGAACTGACCCATGGGCTTCTGGGTTTTCCTGAGTCCAGTTAGAGGGAACACCTTCTCAGAGAGCAGGTATGCAGCTCCTGCAACTTGTGTCCTTCTAAGATAAATTAATAAGAGAAGTAAAATCATTAGTTGCTCCCAAAAAACTTGGCCTAATAATTTAAAACACTCTGTCCATGAGGATATGAAAACTGAAAAGACAGTTCTATTATGGCTCCTGATGAGATCTGCTAGGCAAAAAAGAAATACAAATAACTTTTGTTAGCAAAAGCTCTCTTGAAAACTCAAGTTCAATTTCCATGCTGTGCTCATCCTTCTGGCTATATCTTCCAAAATTATTGCAGTGTTAGAATGATTTGTTGCTAAACTTTCAAAGTGATAACATGAAATGCTATTGTGGGCTTTCTTCCTGCCTTACAATTAGCTGATCAGTGATTTAAAGTCAAATGAAGGCTGGGATTTCAAAGTCTGAAAGGTAGTTTACTGTTTGAGAATGTCCTCAGCCATCCATTTTAACTGAAATATTTGTTGTTTTGTATAGCTCATCTGTAATGTGCTCTTGCCTGAGTCAACATCATTATTGAAGTAATGATGTTAAATTAGTCATGATCCTGTAACTTGCAGCAGGTTTTGCTCCCAAATGGGATGCCATGTCAGCATAGAACATTTTGTGTTGTGGGTGGCAGAGTTGAAGTAGTCCTACTCAATTTCTTTTACTTTTTAAAATAATTAAGATGTTAGGATGCTTTCTAAAGCTAATAAAAATAGTGAAAGCAAACATGATTATTTTTAGGGCTCCTGCTCAAGGGGTTGAAGGTCAAAAGCCTGCACCTGAGTGAAGTTATTAATTAACGACTGGTTACCGGATTCTTACCAACTTATCACTTCATGTATCATAACTCTTACAGTAAAACATCCTTGCTGGTTATAAACATGCCCACTGAGTAATTGTATAGTATGTGCAGCCAAAAAAAAAAATAATAATAATAAAAAAAAAAGCTGAGAACTCAGCACCTACAACTGAGTAGATCCTGTTCCTGACTGGAGCAGGTCAGAAAAAATATACAGCAACTCTATTTGTAGAAAGAAAGGTTGGTCAGTTGTTTTAATAGAATACAGAGGAAACTTCCTCTGTGCTGAAGAGGAGGCAGCTCTGCTAGTGTGCTACCTATTGTGGGAGCAGGGTCTGGCTGCAGTGCTGGGGCTGAAGGACAGCCTTGCAGCTGGGTCACAAATCCTTAGGCACCCTTCTTGCATCTCCCTGAAAAACAGTGCCCTCCAGGCTGGGGTGTCACAGCAGGGCTGAACTAGCCATGAAATACCCACCCACCTGGATCTGTTCCTGGGTGACTTGGTCTAGGTGATCCTGCTCTGTCAGGGGGGTTGAACTAGATGATCTTCTAGGTCTCTTCCAACCCCTGACATTCTGTGATTCAGTGTTCTACCACTGTCTATAATCACACATTATGGATGTTTGTGTTTATTCTAACAGGAGGTGGGGAATGGAGAGGGCGAGAGGCAAGTATGAAAATGACCTGAAGACTTGAAGTGCTGGACAAAGGCTTTTCTCTCCCTAGCAGCTGGAGGCTATTGGTGTGTAGGGAGGAACTTGCAGTCCATCTTATTCTGGGTTACACATTTCAATAATATATGCAAATTCAGTATGATAGGCTGCAGCAAAACTAGAAATCAGTGATAATTAGGTAGCTGCCATTTCACTTGTGGCCGATATGATCTCAGAATCCACAAGGGATCAGGATCCTGCAGGCAGTAGATCTCTCTATCTCCCTGATCACCTCTCTGCCTCCCATCATCATGGCTATTTGCAGTCACTAATAACTTCATAACTTGCCTGTAAGGCATTGTCTTTGCCTTATGGATTAGAAGCTGAAGTGCAACATAGACTAAATGACTGACTTGCCCCAGATAACACAGGAAGAAGTTGATGTCTGACCCAAGAACATCAAAACCAGTATTTTTGAATTATGACTTCAACATCTTTCTACTGGCTTTGAGTTGGTTAAGACTGGGTTCATGGAAAGAATTTGAGAAAAATCCAAACCCTTGTTAACATTCTTTAGAGAGAAATGGTGCCCTCAATTCAAGTGTTTGTCTCATGCTTTGATCCTTCACATCTCCTCAACTGTCAGTTGTTCTAAAAAGCCATTGTTTTCTTCAGGGTCACAAAGCCTTCTTGCTTTCTGCCTCATGGTATTTTCTTCATTTTCTTCTTGATTTTGGTGGCATTTTTTTCCTTTTTCTGTTGTTGGAGGGCAGGCAAAGGGAGGAGCCTCAGAGGCAGCCAGCCAAGGGTGTGAGCTGTGCAGGGTTAAGTAATGGTTTTGCTGACATAGATTCCCATAACTGCTGCCTGCTTCTGCCCTTCCAGGAACAGCCCATCAGGTGGCAAGTTTTGAAAGTCAAAACAGTCCAGGCCTGTATTCTATTGACCTGTACAGGGCTGCAGGATAAAACCCATGCATAAGCCATGTGTGTGTTCTCTGAGGGAACTTATTAATTAAAAGTAATATTTAATTATCTAAATAAAAAGTGGCTGGGAGCTACAGGAGTCTGATGAAGCACATGAGAGGCTGAGGGTGCAAGAGGGTGAAAGGACCCCATGAGGTGAGCTCTGAGGGGGCTGTAAAGGAGCTGCTGCCAGGGCTGCCTTGGGGACAACATGCTGGTGATCACTGGAGTGCAGCCTCACTTCTGTCATGCTTGATCAATAAAAGGTGCTATTTCCCCCTACCTTTTTAGTCTACATTTCTTTTTAGTTATTCCAGAATAAGCAGAGAGGGAATTATGGGGGTGGAGTTACAGGTTTCTTACAATGCCCAAGCAAAACCTCTGTGTTGGTTGGAGCTCTAAAGCAATCTGAAGAGGCTTAATGCAACACTTTCTGATGATCTCAGGATTAGAAACTGTCTCTGATTTTCTGTAAGAGCTTAAAAATAAAAACTGGTTGTAACTGTAAATTTCCTTTGTTAAGCCCTGGCTCCCAGCCCATCTCTAACTGACCAGTGAAGCAATCCCTGAGACCTCATTTCTCCTGCTCAGTTTGAGTTTACCCACACCTCCTTTTTATCACAGTGTCAAAGACACTGTTCTAAACATAGTGTTCTGAAAGTGACAGTGCAAAGCAACAGCTTGATGGACATACTGAGGTTTAGCTATGTCTTGAAGTCTTCTGCCAAAACCCCACATTTAGGTTCTCAAGAATGCCCTCTTTGTGAAAGCAAGAGTGTTGCTGCTGAGTGCTGCTTCGTTGTGTTCAAAAAGAACTGTTGTCCTGGAAATCTGTGAACAGCAGGTGGTAGAGATATGAAGTATCAGTGAAGGGGATGAGAAGTACAGATTATCCAGAATCTTGAGAGTAAAGGTCTGTCTGATATGTGCAAGTCTTCTGCAACCAGGTGATAAAACCATACCTTTTATCAGCATTTCAGAAGGTAAAGAGTGTTCAACCCCTTCCCTTGAGCAAAGCTCCAATTTCTCATTAGACTGACCTATTTATTTTTGTTTAGCTCCCCTTTGACCTAAGACACTATACAGGTGTCTACAGTACTATTGATTTATTTTTTTTTTATAGTATGGTATTCCTTGAAAGATCCGTATGCCAAACTATTATTTGGAAATTATATTTATTTTTATTTTCCATAAATTATATGGAAAAAAATTTGGAGAAAAGGACAAGATTTTTCATGGACTTACTTTTGAATGATCAGATCTGTGGTGATATGTAGCATTCTTGTTTGTGATAAAGTTGCAGCAGTTGTTTTCTCTGGCTGGATTTCTTTCAGAAAGAGACAAAAAATTCAAGACACTCTTTTAGTTAGTGGAGAACACGTTTGAAATGACACCATGGTTTTCAACACCTGCTTTGCCTTTGTGTGGACAGCATGTTTAGGCATATGGTCCATTCCTCCTTGGTGCAAAAGACTGTGCAAGCTGTTTAATAAATTCTAAAAAGCAAAAACTCTTCTGAAATGAAGTCTAATATTTCTTAAAAGAGACACTAAAAAGAGGAGGGGCAAAAAATACTTGGCACAAAAGAGGGGTGAGTTATACCCTTGGCTCAAATACCAGCTGAAGCTGCTTTGGCTTTAGTTATGTAGAAAGAGCTCCACTTGCTGGCAGAGCAGATTTCTGGGCTGTTACTTGTGATTACTTGGTCCTGGGCAAAAAAGATGTCAGTTGGAACAGCTATTCCACAAGAGACTGTCTTGCTTTGAGCTAGAACAGAACCAATTATCTCTTCAGTCATTATGCTTTTCAGCTCAGACTGCACTTTCTGAAGTTAATGGCATATTTTCTCAGACAGTGTCTGCTTTTAGAAGGGATAGTACTTGATGTTTATAGGTACTACTAAGGATTGGTGTGCAGAAAGGCTCTTGCTAATATTTGCTCCTATATAAATCAAGCTCCCAGCTGAGGCTGTTGTAAATGATAGGGCTATAAGTAAGTAAAATGGTCACACTTGAGGGGAGGAGTGGACAGGACCAGTGACCCATACCTGATCCACAAAGTATTCCATTCTATGTATGTCATGCTCTGTATAAAATAGATCACAAAGATTTAAGCCTATTTTTTTCTATGGCTGGTGTTTGAAGGAGAACTCAAGCCATATTCTCCCTTAATTTCTGATTTGTGAGTTCTTTAAGCCGGTTTCTGAATCCAGTTCCAGTCTGCTGAGTACAGCCTGGACTCAGGGGGAGTTCATGATTGTGTGTGTGTGTGTATATATTTAATCGTTTTCTTATTAATCTTTCATTTTTCATTAAAGCTGTTTTGGAAGGTAGTATGTATGTTGGGTTAAAGAAAGTATATTTTTATAGCTGTGAATTGATTAGGTTTTCAGAAGAGTTCATCTGTCTCATCAGCCACCCATGTGTAGTAAGGCTGATGCACACATGTTTTGTTCCCACTATGATTGAAAAAAATTTCCAGCTTTGACCAAGCAGTGACCAACTTTCCTCCCCTGCCTCCCTGACCAAGTCATCACTTCTGCTTCCTCCTTTGCTGTCCATAATGAGCAGGCTCTGAATGTCATAGAGTGGGTTGGAAGGGACCTTTAAAGATCATCTACTTCCAGCCTGCCTGCCACAGCCAGGGACACTGCCAACTAGATCAGGTTGCTCACAGTCCCATCCAACCTGGCCTTGACCACCTCCAGGAAGAGAGAATCCACATCTCTGGGTAACTCCTTTCAGTGTCTCACCACCCTCACAAGTGAAGAATTTCTTCCTAATATCTACCAAACCTACCTTCTTTCTCTTTAAAACTGTTCCCCCTCATTCTATCACTGTGATCCCTAATAGAACCCCTTCCCATCTTTCCTCTAGGCTCTGCTTAGATGTTAAAAGGCTGCTCTGACATCTCCCTGGAGCCTGCTCTTCTCAGGAGTAACCCCAGCTCTTTCAGACTGTCTTCATAGGGGAGGTAGCCTAGACCTCCATCTTTATGGCCTTCCTCTGGACTGTATACTGGGGGGCTCAGAGCTGGATGCTATACCCCAGGTAGGGTCTAATGAGAGCTAAATAGAGGGGCAGAGTCACCTCCTTTGATGCACTAGCCACACTTTTGAAGCAGTCCAGGATGTGATTGGCTTTCTGGGCTGAAACCCCACATTTGGAGGGTTTGGAGGACCCCCTGGCACACAGGCTGGCCAGCTTGACTGCTTCCTAGCTAGTGTGTAGGAGGGTGTATGAACAAGTGATGTGCATACAGGATGCTCTGGTTGTTTGGCCCCAGGACATCTTGTTCCTTTTTGAGGCACTTTGAACAGTAACTCTGGCTACATGGCCACAAGCACAGCCACAAAAACTGAGGAGATACATCTTGTAAATTATAGAAACAAATTCTATCTGAGCTTGAAATAATTGGGTCGTGCTTCAGGGTTTTTAATTCACAATTTGAAACTGATTTGATTTACTGCCAGTAACAAAAAGTGATTTCTGGCAGGAATAATCAGTACTGCCTCAATTGTCTTGAACAGTGTCAATACATTAATGCCTGAAGAGATACATTTCCTGTGTTAACACATGACATGCAAAATGTTCCAGTGCTGGAGAAAGATGCTGAGAGACCTAAAAAGATAAATCAATATGCACTTGCTCAATCGTGATTAGAATATTATCTGATGTTAGTTCTGGGGTGAAAAGAACACCCTTTTCAGTGGCATATGAGCTTATCAGTCTAGCTATCTCTAGGTATAGCCCAAGGTATGCTGGGTGCAGGTTTGTGCTACCTAGTACATGGGAAAGGGGGGGTTGTAGCAGTACATTGTGGCCTGGATATATCTAGGAGAGATGGAGCCCTTTAAGATGTGGGGCATCATGTAATGGTACTCACACAATCACAGAATGTCAGGGGATGGAAGGGAGCTAGAAGATTATCTAATCCAGCCCCCCTGCCAGAGCAGGGGCACCTAGACCAAGTCACCCAGGAACAGATCCAGGTGGGGCTGGAATGTCTCCAGAGC
>JAOEGS010013281.1:34156-131499 GCA_025447755.1 Corythornis vintsioides | reverse complement strand
ACATTTATAGTGATTCTATAAATAAAACGTGTTTACATCTTTACTATTGGTCAAACAGCAGAGCTACAGAAATAAGTCATCATCCTCCCCCCCCCTTGTGAAGCTAGCAGTTTCTCAGGCAAAGGTTTGCAGGTGGACAAAGCTGTTTTCTCCATTCCACAGGAGGGAGGCAGGAATCTCATATCAGTACTTCGAGGCCTCTTCAGAAGAGACTCTCACAGCTCCCTTACTCTTATCTTACAGCCGCTCATTCCTCTTATCAACATGGATTGTTCACTGACAGTAAATCATGACCTTTTTCTGTGAGAAAACCCTCCACAATTTAGGTCCATTTTTTTTTGTGGTGTCAGGAATCACACTGTCTTTTATCTCAGTCATAACTAGTACCAAGTTCATCTTCCAAGATCTGACCCTTCTCTTTTTTTTTCATTATTTTGACAGATGGATCATCCAAATGGTCCCTCGCCTGCCCAGTTAAGTCCTGCAAACAACTTTGATGAGGAGAACTAGGTTTACAGAACAATGTACTTTTCACTTGTGGTCAGGAGGCCACTTACACCCTGTTTTATCTCCCTCAGGCATATGTCTTTTTAAGTAAATCTGATGCATATGAGAACCAGGGGGCTATGAAACCCCTTTAGCAGATTTCTGCCTTTTAAAGGTGCTGTCTTTCTAATGTGTTTCCATCTGGATGCATCTTTGTTAATGGAAAAAACTACAATCAATTAGCTAAGTCTTTAGCTGTCTGGCTGCTGCTGAAGCATGGACTATTAGGTTCCCTGCACTGGTGTTGTTTGTAATATAAATATGTTTTTATTTGCTGAAACTCAGTAATTGTTTTTCTTTTTTTATTTAACTAAATTTTTATAGTAATTATATGGGTTCAAAGAAAAGCAGCAGTTTATCACTCTAATGTTATTAAAGTGAAAGGCTGCAGGTTTCCCTAAACAATTGAATTCTGTGGGTGAGAATCTATGAAGCAATTGCAATAGCTATTGGCTTTTGCTGCTGTGGGGTCACCAGTCATGTCAAATGATGTGAAAGGAGCAGAAAACCTCCTTTAAAGTCGAGGCCACCAAGAGCTGCAGTGGTAGACAGGTTCTGTGCCTGGTCTGTTCAGTGGCTCCCAGGGGAACATAGAACTGTCACTCACTACTGGAGATGACAGTGGAGTTGCAGTGCTCATGGCAGGGCCATGACCTGTCTGCTGGAGCACTCTCTGCCCTCCCAGCCTGCTCTGTGCCTTGTGGGGAATCACAGCTGTGCAGAACCATAATCCTGAGCTGTTTGGAGGTGAGAGATACCCATGAGTAATGAGAGCTGGAGCAGCTTTCCTGGGAGGTGAGGCTGCGAGAGCTGGGATGTTCAGCTTGGAGAAGGCTGCAGGGAGACCTTCTGGTGGCCTTTCAGTGCTTCAAGGGGAGAAACATGAGGATGGACTTTTTATCAGGGCCTATTGTGACAGGACAAGGAGTGATGGCTTTAAGCTGAAAGAGGGCAATGTAGACTGGAGAGAAGGGAGAATTTTTTATTTTTTTTTTTTTACTCTGAGGGTGGTGAGAGCCTGGCCCAAGTTGCCCAGAGAGGTGGCTGCTGCCCTATCCCTGGAACCACCCCAGATGAGGTTGGCTGGGGCTCTGAGCAACCTGCTCTAGTTGCAGATGTCCCTGCTCCCTGGAGGGCGCTTGGACTCGGTGACCCTGAAAGGTCCTGCAGGATGCTCTGGTTCTCTGACGACCTGTCGCATTCTCAAGTCCCACCCTCGCCTCTCGTTCCTCCGGCCCCTCTCTCTCTTCCCGCCCAGCGGCGGTGACGGCCGTAGCGGGGCGGGGCTGCGCGTGCGCGGGGGACGAGGCGCCGCCGCTTCCGGGCGGGCGGGGAGCGGGGCCGGGCCGGGCCGGGTCATGCCGCTGCCGGGCGGGCCGCCCGCAGGGGCGGCGGCGGTGGGGCCGGTGAACCTGCGAGAGCTGCTGCTGAGCGCCGCGGCCGCCGCCGAGGGGAGCGGCTCGTCCGGGGCCGGCGATGAGGAGGTTTGCGTGGTGGGCATCTTCGGGAAGACGGCGCTGCAGCTGTGCTCGGAGAAGGCGGCCCTGGTGAGCACCGTGTGCGACCGGCAGGTCTTCCCCCTCTTCGAGGAGGAGGAGGATCCCCAGCTGGCCGACGGCGCCGCGGGGCAGGAGGGCGAACCGGCGAGCAAGGACTACAACCAGCTGCAGGCTTATTACTGCCAGGAGAGTCGGGTGCTGTACCTGGTGCTCACCTCCATCTGCGACACGCCGCAGCTCTTGCGGGCCTGCGGGGACCTGGCGGCGGCCGAGAGCAGGGAGAGCGGGCCCGGCCACCCCTCCGGCCCAGCCCCACTGCCTCACGCTGAGGCCCACGAGTTCTGGAAGCACCAGGAGAAACTGCACTGCCTGAGCCTCCTCTACCTCTTTTCCGTCTGCC
This sequence comes from Corythornis vintsioides, assembly GCA_025447755.1. Lineage (NCBI taxonomy): Eukaryota > Metazoa > Chordata > Aves > Coraciiformes > Alcedinidae > Corythornis > Corythornis vintsioides. Next base: position 129,054 of record JAOEGS010013281.1, on the reverse strand, counting down.
ACATTCTGCTGCTGGTGCACCCCACCTGCTCCTTCGACATCACCTATGACCGCGTCTTCAGGGCGCTGGATGGTCTGCGGCAGAAGGTCCTGCCCTCCCTGAAGGCTGCCATCAAAGACTGCCCAGTGGGCAAGGAGTGGAAGCTCAACTGCAGGCCGTGTCCTCCACGCCTCCTCTTCCTCTTCCAGCTCAATGGGGCCTTGAAGATTGATCCACCCCCAAGCAGGGGCCAGGACCCCTGCAGTCATCTGGAAAAGCCACCCCCCAAGAAGCACTCCCCCAAGAGAAGGTTGCAGCATGCTCTGGAGGATCAGATCTACCGCATCTTCCGCAAGAGCAGGGTGCTAACCAACCAGAGCATCAACTGCCTGTTCACTGTGCCCGCAAACCAGGCTTTTGTGTACATTGTGGCTGGTGGAGCCCAGGATGGAGATGATCCGGTGGCCATGCTTCTCGAACAACTCAGGAACAACTGCACCATGAGAGAGACTGACTCGCTGCTGGCTCCCACCCTGTCGGGACCCAGAAGGTATCAGATGATGAGGCATGGCAGGCAGCAGCTGTCCTTCCATGCAGAGAGCAGCAGCAGCAGCTCCAGCTCCTCTGGGCAGCTTGTAGACTGCACCCTCAAGGAGTTCTTGTGGCAGCACGTGGAGCTGGTGCTCAGCAAGAAGGGCTTTGATGACAGTGTGGGCAGAAATCCCCAGCCCTCTCACTTCGAGCTCCCAACCTACCAGAAGTGGGTGGCTGCAGCTTTAAAACTGTACGAGGTGACCATCGAAGGCAAAGATGACGACCCGACCTCTCTCACTGGTGAACTGAGCTCGAAAATCATGGGCAGCATCAAAGTCTTGGAAGGCTATTTAGACATCGACACTAAGTTCTCAGAGAACCGTTGCCAGAAAGCTCTCCCCATGGCCCACAGCGCCTATCAGTCCAACCTGCCCCACAATTACACCATGACAGTCCACAAGAACCAGCTGGCGCAGGCCCTGCGCGTCTACAGCCAGCACGCCCGCGGCCCCGCCTTCCACAAGTACGCCCTGCAGCTCAACGAGGACTGCTACAAGTTCTGGAGCAACGGGCACCAGCTTTGCGAGGAGCGGAGTTTGACTGACCAGCACTGCGTGCACAAGTTTCATCTGCTACCAAAAGCAGGTAAAGAAGCTCTCTCGTGCTTGGGTTGTGTGGGTGGGTTTTGGATCTGCTCTAAAAGGCCGACTCTGACGTGTGGATGGGAGATGGAAACTCAGCAGCTTTGAAGCAGAGTCTTTGTTCCGTGGGGTTCGTTGTATCCCAGCTGTTGTGTGGGTTTCCTTTTTGTTGAGTCGAGTTTAGGAGCAAGTCCAGGGTTAGTGGAAGCTCTCTGATTTTAGTGTCAACTGTGATTTTAGTGGCAGCTCTGATTCCATCTTGCTCATTAGAAGCATTACACTGGAGACCTTCTGGTCACAGATGTGTAAGAGAACAAAAGGTCTCTAGGAATCAGAAGTGCCTTTCACTCTTTTTTTTAATGGATTGATTGATGTCAGTCTATAAATAGCAATGGTCTGAGATATACTTATTGCAGGCAGAAGAACTTTAGGTTGTAAAAACAAGGAAGATTCAGGTTGGTGGTATAACCTCCGCTGGAACTTTATTTAAAGCGGGAAAGGGAGGAGTCATTGATAAACTGGCAATGCTGGCAAATAATGTGGCAAGGAGGAAGCAGTGAAGGAAATGAGAGAATTTCTAGAACTTGTAAGCAAATTACCTAGGGTTTGATCTATTTTGCTTATAGGGGAAAAGCCAGAACCAGACAGAAATCCTCCAATTCTGTACCACAACAGCCGGGCTCGTTCCACTGGTGCCTGTAACTGTGGAAGGAAACAAGCTCCTCGTGATGATCCCTTTGATATCAAAGCAGCTAATTATGACTTTTACCAGGTAATTTTTTTTTTTCCAAGATGTGTTTTTGCTTCATCAACAAAATATATATTCTGATGAGACTACAAGTAAGTTTCCTCTTATCTTTATAAACTTGTAAACATTTCTTGGGGAAAGCTATTTCTGGGAGCAGAAATGGTTTACGTGATGGGCTGACCAGAGTGGGCAGTTCCAGTCTTCACCAGTTCATGGATGCAAGAGCATCTATTTACAATTCAAGTATGTTGGTTCATGTGAATGTTGAATCTATTGTGTCTGTGGGCTGTGTTCCCAGTGCTGCTTTGGTTCTCACACAGCTCAGTCCTCTTGAATCTTAGTTGTAGCTGCTGAATGTTATGATTCTGAACTCCCTCATCTCAGAGGTCAGAGATGGAAAGTTCACCACATTTTCTTTCTCATAGCTGCTGGAGGAAAAATGCTGTGGGAAACTGGAGCACATCAACTTTCCCATATTTCAGCCAAGCACACCTGATCCGGCCCCTGCTCGGGATGAGTCGTCGCCAGCGCCTCCAGAGGGCGAGATTGAGAAGCTTAAAGAAAAAGAACCTCAGACTCAGGGAGAAAGCACAGGCCTGAGCTTAGCTCTCAGCCTGGGCCAGTCAACGGGCAGCTTGGGCACCTACCCGCCCGATGCCCAGGGTGGAGGGGACAACACAGAAAATCAAGGGCAGAGCGGGGACTCCAAGAGTGAGAAAAGGCCAAGCCTGGTAGATCGTCAGGCGTCCACTGTCGAGTACCTCCCTGGGATGCTCCATTCAAATTGCCCCAAAGGCCTTTTGCCCAAATTCTCCAGTTGGTCGCTGGTTAAGCTGGGGCCTGCTAAGGCTTATAACTTCCACACAGGCTTAGATCAACAAGGCTTCATCCCAGGAACAAACTATTTAATGCCTTGGGACATTGTCATCAGGACGAGAACTGAAGATGAAGGAGACTTGGATACCAACTCCTGGCCTGCCCCCAACAAGGCTGTTCCTGGGAAAAGAAGCGCGGTTGTGATGGGAAGAGGAAGACGCAGAGATGACATAGCTCGAGCTTTTGTAGGGTTTGAGTATGAAGATGCACGTGGGAGGAGGTTCATGTGTTCAGGGCCTGATAAGGTGATGAAAGTGATGGGAGGGGGGCCAAAAGAATCTGCCATCAAAGCCCTCAACTCTGACATGCCCCTGTACATCCTGTCGTCGACCCAGGGCCGAGGGCTCAAGCCACATTACGCTCAGTTCATGAGACTCTTTGTGGTGGTTCCTGATGCTCCGCTGCAGATCACACTCACACCTCAGGTGAGAAATGGAGGAGGGAATCTGGTAACTGCGGAGGTGGGGTTGGTTGGTGCAACAACTGCAGGACCAGATGGTGTCAGGATGATAGGCAGAGTCCAGAGGATGTTACGTAAGCCCAACTCAATACTAAGTCAAGTTTTCTAGGCAGTAGTTGCTAAAAGTATTTTATAAACAATTGCATTCCTTTTTTTTTTTAACTTCAAGATTGGCTTATGCCAGCTTTATACTTTATACAAAGTTTAAAAGAAATATTTTATCAAGGATGAATTCATAGCATCCCCTACTGTCATAATTGCCTCTTTTGAAGAAGATAACCAGTGAGTAATGACTGCAAAAGAATGAATTTTTAATTTTAAATGTCAGAGAAAAGAGCAGTGACTCATTGCTGAGATTAATTATTATCAGTTATCCTTTGAATTAGGGGGTGAAAAGAGGGGAGTTCTGGTGGGGGTTTTTTTCCCCCTCTTCTCAAATGTGTATTAATAAAAATGAAGAGCTCCATTTACAATTTCTTACTTTTTAAGGTAATAGAATACAAACAAGTTTGTCTTCCTTCAGTTACTGCTGTATAAAATACTCAGTGCTCATAAGTGCTTATTATTTGTTCAACTATGGCAAGAAAACTGGTGTTCGTTGGATAGTAGTGCCACCGAATAACAACAGTCAGCACAAAATGCATGGTTTGGGGGATGCAGTTTTGGGACCTTCTGTAACCCCTTGAGCACTTTTGGGGGTAGTGCCACAAGATCCTTAATAATAAAACCAAAATAAATTGGTTTATTTTCTGGGACACTTCCAACCACTCAGATATGAACCAGCTTTGGCTTAGAATTTAAAGGAAGAATGTTGTCCAAAACCTGACATTAGTGCCAAAATTTCATTGCAGTTTAGAGTCTATCACAATACTGCTTGAGAAGATTCACTCTGTGCTTGTTTTGCTCTTCATTCCAAGCTTACTTCTGTATTACAGCTCTTGACCCCTAAGGGTGTCTTTTTATTTGGAATATCCATTTCTGTTGTGGATTCCACACATCACTTCCTCATGTGAATAAGATTGAGAAAATCTTTCAATACAAAAAGTCCTATTAAATGTTCCTGAAATACTAAAAATTCACATTGTTTTGGAGGAGGGTGAAAGCTCAGGGCTGTCTGTGCTATGATGTTGAAATGCTGCTAACACAGTTTACTACAGGAGGAGCTGGTTGTGTTTGAATCCTGGAGCTCTTTGGTAGGACATAATCTGCAGCCTTAAATTCAGCAGCTTTCTTGGGATAAAACTGGGTATTTATGGATGTCTCCTGATAATGGCACAGTGGTTTTCTGGAATGTGCTTGAGTGGATAAGAACCTGGTTCTAGGCAGGACATAGGAGCCTTCCTTGGATACCATTTGCTTTTAAGTTTTGGTGGCATTCTTTATTTATTTTGTTATTCTAATGATGTTTGATTATCTACTTCTATTTCCTTCTGATTTCAGGTTCAGCCAGGGCCTCCACCTTGTCCTGTATTTTACCCTGAGAAGCAGGAAATAACCCTTCCATCTGATGGACTGTGGGTGCTTAGATTTCCTTACGCCTACGTGACGGAGCGTGGCCCCTGCTTTCCTCCCAAAGAAAGCCAACAGCTAATGAGTTACAAAGTTCTCCGAGGGATACTGAAAGCAATTACACAATAAGAATTATTCTGGTAGATTAATTTCAGTTGAAAAAGACTACCCTCAACCTAAATAATGTTTTTTTTGATTTGTGTCTGTTACCCAAGAGCTCTCCCTGTGCTGTAGCAAAGCCCGCTGTATTTCACCGGAACAGAGTGAAAATAAGGTCTGGAATCAAAGCACTGAAAGGAATCCAAGAGATGTAAATTGTCCATGTATTAAGTTTTCATATGTAAAAAAAATAAAAGCTGGTTATTGCAATCTACTGAGCTTTTACTAGTAGGTGTGATGATAGTGCTTTTCTCCATCCCCTCTTTCTACCTACCTCTTTAGGGATGTTAAAATTCATCCTTGTCTGAAATCAGTTTTCCTGTTATATTGAGACTGAGGGACTTCTCTATAAAGAAACTCTTTGTATGCAAACAATAGATACTATAACCTGATGATGTGATAAATTGTTTTGTTTTGATCTTGTCTTAAAAAAACAAAAACAAAAGCATGGTCAGAAATTGCTTACCTGTATCAAGTTGAAATATTTTACTGTATTTGTATTCAGAGACCAGATTGTGTTAAAAGGTTAACTTCATTTTATATTTTGGAATGTCTGATCTCTTTGGAAACTAAATCTGCTGGTCACTGTGGAGCTGTGTAAGCAACTGCAGCAGTATAGCTGGAGTTGTAGTGAATGAACTGACTTTTGGTTGCTAAAAGGATGGATTTAGCCCAGTTCAAACTTTCAAGGGAGGGAGTTTGGGTAACAATGCTGCACGCTGTAAAAGATGTGCTCCATCATGTACTGAAATCATGCAAGCTACTCACGTGGCTGTCAGTGCCAAAAAATAAATCACAGTAAATCGACTTCTAACTCTTTGTCAAAGTAAGATGTATTAGTGGGCTGTATCCTGAGCCCTAATTTAATTTCTGGACTATCTGTTTTTTAATTAGCATGCATACAAAATTTAATTTGCCAATTGGTTATAACACGGTAATTACAGCGCATGGCCAGAGTTGAGACCTGGTTTGTGTTCAGCGTGTGACAGCTCTGGTCAGCTGGGGGTGGAAAACACCTTGCTCAGCCTCTGAGGAAGGCGGGCACGAATTTGGATTTAGCGAGCAATGAATGCACGAGAAGCGCTACGGAGAACGGTTACCGAGAGACGCGGCCGTGCCAGAGGCAGCGGGTCAAGCGGAGTGCGCGGAGTGCATTGGAGTGCGCGGTCGGAAATCGCTCGCTCGCAGGGTCTATTAGGGGGAGAGAGGCGGCGCTGCCCAAAGTGAGGGGAGCGGGACGCAGCTGAACGGCCGAGCCCTTGGCGGGAAGGGCGGGGACTGTCCGCGCCTGCGCACTCTGAGCGGCTCGGGGGCGGTGCGGCTGCGCGGCTGCAGCTGCTCCTGCAGCGCTGCCGCCTCGCTGGGAGCCGGCTGCGGGCCGGGCCGGGTGAGGCCGGGCGGTAGAGCGCGGGGTAGCCGGAGAGAAGCGCAGAATGTCGGCGACTCTGTACCTGCTCTCTACGCTGGGCGGATATATCCTTACCTCGGCCTTTTTCCTCAAGTGTCCGGGGCTGCTCCACCGGCCCAAGCGGCAGCGTTTCCGCTGCCGGCACATCTCCCACCGCGGCGGTGAGTGAGGGGGGGCAGGCAGGGTGAGGGGGGCAGGCAGGGTGTGTGTGTGAGGGGAGTCCTGCCCGCCGCGGCCCCGGGGGCGCCCCTTCCCGCCTCTCCCCTCAGGCGGGTGAAGGCTGCGGGCGACCCCTCGCTGAGGGCTGCAGCCTGCTCCGGCTCTCCCCTGTCACCCAGAGGGTGACTCCCCGCTCTCCTCAGGACGCGTGGGGAGATTGCTGAGGGGCAGCCGCGCCGTGCCCGTCGCTCGCAGCCGGCTCCCTTTAAACCTTCCTCCCGCAACCTAATTTTAGGTGCCACCTGCTGACCGGTGCTTGATTTCAAAACTGAATCTCCCAACTCAAAGCGCGTCAGCCGAACTCAGCTGGTTTTACGCGGGTCGTTGGTGGTTTGCCCCTCTGAAAACGTCCATTATTTATTTATTGGTTTTCTTCCTCCCGATTCTGTACTGCGGTATTTCTCATCCTAACGAGAGACGCGGCTGCCTTGTTCAGAGCGGGTACAAAAGATCGCTCACTCTTCTCGCCCCTGAGTGCCTGTTTGCTTCGCTCTGTCCTCGCTCACCTTCCTGTTAATGAGTCAGTGCCTCAGTAAAACCCATCCCATTTGAAGAGTTTCGTCCTCTTTGAACCTCTCTAGACAAAGCTTTGTGGGTAGGCTGGTTGCTTCTGTCTGAAATAGGAAAAAAATTGCTTTTTTTCTACCTTTTTTAAAGCATTGAGATGAAAAATATATATACATATATATAAAGCAAATTGTATTTTCTAGTTCTGTGAAGATCAGTTCTGTGCTTTTCCCTGCAGCCTGCCTCAATTAATGAAAATAGTCAGTTTTTGTGTAAATCTTTTTCCTGATATTCGGTGGGAGTTGTGGCAGGTGCTGAGTTTAAATAGCTCTCTGTGCTGTATCAGTGCCAGTTCATGCAGTTGTTGGGTCTCCCCTCTAGCCATTGGTCCCTAACTGCTGCTGCTACCTGGAATTGTTAATATAAAAAAAATAGAGCTGATCTCTTATAGATTTTATTATTTGCATTTCTTTCATATCGTTTGTATGTCAGATTAAGCTGGTATTTTTATGCACCTTTTGGGTTGTAATGGGTATAGTAGCTGTTTCCTGGTAGGTAGGTATTTTCATTCAGTGAACAAAGGGTCTCAATTTTGGTCATTATCTCTTTGTTAATTTGCAAGCTATTAAATACTTGTGGATGTCTTTGTTGGAACCTGGTATGATCTCGTTTTGTTCTCATTTCTTTGCAGTGTCCTTAGCTAAGATACACAGCCCTGAGCCTAGAATGCAAGAGTTTGTCCAGTTGCAGTAAGCACCATGAGAAGAATAAAGCCCAGCTCAAGGGGAGGATTCTCCGTTAGGCCTTCAGAAAGTCCCCAGGCTTTGGATTGTTCTGTGTCCTCGTGTGTGCTCCGAAATGTGCTTATGGTAGAACTACAACAATTAACCAACATCTCAGCAGCTTTTTGCTCATGGAGTACTATGAGCCTAAAGATCACTCACTCTTTACACTCTGTATATTTACCTTGTAACTTAAATTCCTGTGGGAGTTACATTTTCGTCAGTCTTTAGTCATGCTGGAGCTTTAGACTCAGTGTCAGGTTTCCTATTGCATTACTCCTATTAACTTCAGAGATCAAGGTAACACTTAACTTGTTTATCGTTTTCCTCTCTGAGATGAAGCCTTATATGAGAAGGGTTTTTTTTGTGGGTTTTGATTTTGCTTCTTTGGGCAAGAATTTTCTCATCTCAATTTATAGCTCATCAGTGGAAGCAGCCTTGAATTTTTTTCTTCACTTCTGCATAATTTTTAAATTGGCCATTTCTGAGATCAATAATTTAATATTGATACTCTGTGCATGGTCTGGATTGCAGGGTCTTTGAGACAGGATAGCACAGTGATTTTTGCAGAATCGCAGAGTAGTTGAGGTTGGATGGGACCTCTGGAGATCTGGTTAGAGCAGGTTGATCAATGCCTTGTCCAGTTAGGATTTGAATACATCCAAAGAATCCATAAGAATCTCTCGTCCCTTAATTTTCACAGCCCTTCTCTGGATTTCTTCCAGCAGATCCATGTCTGTCTTGTACTTTGCAACCCAAGACAGGACACTCCAGATGTGGTTTCACCAGTGCTGAACAGAGGGAATGAGTCTCTTCCCTTGACCTGCTGGCAACATGCTTCCTAATGAGCTTCTTTGCTTCTGTTGTGGGGATAAACCCTAAACCAACAGAATTCCTAAGGGTGATTTCCTTGAGCCAGTGTTGATGTTGACTTCCTAGTCCCATGGTGGTGCTCTCAAGGTCACAGTGTGCCATGGGAATGCATGGATGTGGCCATTGTGGCTTACAGAGTGCTGACGTGTGCTGGGGAAGGTGACTTCTGCATGGGAAATGCAGGAATATGGATGTGTGTTTGAGTCAATGGCAGAAACTCTTCAGCCAGACCAGCTTTTTCATGTTGAAGGAGGGGAGATGGTTTGATACACCAAGCCACTTGCTTGTTGTAGTTCCCTTTTCTGAGTGTGCTGTTGGAAAACCACGTTGCTGATGTACAGTTCCTGTCTCAGCTCATCTCTCAACATTTTTTTTCTCATTTCCTCAAAACACCAGTTGGGTGTTTTCTAACCAACTGTTTTGACTTGTCACACCTACCTCCCTAATATGTGACTTGTTGGATCAGTGACTTGAAGTTTTATTTGTGGAAATTTCTGCCCAAAAACTGTTGTTTTATTCACAAACTGAAAACTAACCCAGGGTTTTGTTTCCTCCACTTTCCATTCAGGATGTCTGGGCTGTATTGTTACAATTGAGAAGTTACCTAAATCCTCAATATTTATGGCAGTTAACTTGTAACTAATCATCCAGGTTCTGTGCAGTGATTTTTCTCCATCTGTTGGGTAGCATGGTGAGATTCTCAACCTCTCCTCTATACCCTGGGCACTTTTGCCCCTCTGCCTATTCCGAGTTCTTCAATCAATTCCATCAGCTTCTGGTGAATATTTTCATTCCATAAAATACTGGGGAGTTTTTGCTCATAGGAGGTGCTGTGGATTTACATCAGATGAGGCAGATTTTGTCCATCTGATCCCAAATCAATTGATCCCCTTGTTCAGTAAGGAGGATTTGGAATCCCTGGATGCACGTGCCTGGAATTGTGTTGCTTTGGTTAAGTAACTAAAGACAGGCTTGGGCCGGTATGTACTGGTGAGGCCTTGTTAATAGGCAAGGCTTTAATTGGAGCTTTTATAATTGTTGTTTACAAAGCTTGTCATTCAGGCAAAGAGTAGTGAAGATTTGCATAGATATCCTCCTCAGAATGTGTGTCCTCCTGAAGCTGTTTTGGGTTTGTGTATATATAATATTGCCTGGTTTCTGAGGCTGGGAGAAGGAACAACCTTCTCTAGTCCATAGCCAGGCTGATTTTCAGGGATCTTTGTTGTTTTGAGTTTGGTTTTTGTTGGTTTAGGTTTTGGGGTTTTTTTTAGGAGAGAATGATAGCTTAAGAGTTGCAGAGTTTACTGCTGCCTGAGAGAAAATCTAATTTGATTATCCTTTAATTTCTTAACTGGAGTTGATGTGTGTTTGTGTCCGAGCCCTCCCCTTGCCAGCAGCAAAAACCTTTATTGACAGATTTGTGCTGTTTTGGGAAGTATTCTTGTGCTGAAAAAGGTTGTCACCTCTTCAAGCATCACCTGGGGTTTATGTTCAGGAAACAGCAGGCTTAGGGAGGCTTGGGTGCTTTTCTCACCCCCCACCACCTCTAGTTACCTTTCCTCTTATTACTCCTCCCACTAACTCAAGCAGGTGTTTTGTATATAGTGGTCTGTGCCCGTGGAGCTTATTGTCCTAGCCAAATACAGCACCTCTAAGGGAAAGCAGGGCCCCAGCCTCTGGTAAAATAAACACTTGGTTTTGTATAGGCAAATCATTATACAAATCCAAGATAACAGTTGTTTTTGGGGTTGTTTGGGGGGGCAAGTCCTGTCTCTTGGGTCTCCACAGTAGCTTAGCAGCAACAGGATTTCTGACTCTGTCTTCATACTCATTCCTTCAAGTATTTCCCCAAAACATGTACACTTTTTAATCTCTTATTTGCTTATTTATTTCCACTGGGACTGAGGGGAAGAAAAGGATTTTGTACATACTTTACTTTCTGTTATTTTTGTAGGTGCTGGAGAGAACCTGGAAAACACTATGGCAGCTTTTCACCAGTGAGTACAAATGGAACCAAGAGTGGCTAAATTAGCAGTGTTGTCATTGGCTTCAGTGAGTGAAGGGAGAGCTACCATCAGTTGTTTGGGGTACAGTGTCCTAGTTCTGAAAGTTCTCTCTCCTTTGGATGACTTGTGTGGGTTGCTACACATCACTCCAGATTAAACAAGGAGGAATGGGGACACCACAAACTCAGTTGTGCACAACAATGTGGTGGAGTGGTAATTGGCAATAAAACTCCAGAGGCCTGCTTCATCTTGCACTAGCTAATAAAACATGAAATGATGCTGCTTCTATGTTTAATGGTGATTAGTTCCATTAATTGATCATTCTAAATCTGTTTTTTATCACTAATATCACACACTGGGTTTTATTTTTTTAGATACATTGATGTTTCTCAAAAGGTGTTTCAGGCTCTGGTCTGTTGGCTGATACCAACAGGCCCACAAGGCTTAATTTGAGGTGTCTGTTGGCTGCTGTTATGGCTGCAAGCAGTTCTTGGTTATCCCACAGTTTCATGGCCTTCAGTTCCCCCTTCTATAAAAAGGGTGAATAATTTGTCTTCTAGGATTATTGTGACTGAAATCCTAATGTTAACTAACTAGTAATATCCATCTGTAAAGCTCTAAAAATTGTTTTTTTGCTACATCTTCTCTCTTCATGCACACACTTCCCTGGCACAGTCTTAAAGCCTCTTAGCTAGGGGTTTAAACTGGAGCTGGTACTGGAAAGACTTTTAAGCCTCCAGCATTTCAGTAGTGAATGCTATCCAGTTTCTCAAAGGTGTTTGAAAAAGAAACATATCTCAAACTCCAGCTGCCAGTGAGGAGTGACCAAGTTATGTAGGGTGCTCTTTGTTTTGTTTGGGTGGTTTTAATTTGCTTTGTGCTAAGTAGCCTCATCAATGTGCACAGTTCCTTGCCTACCGAGGAGTGCCAGCTCTGCCAGCCCAACAGCACTATTGAAAGGGCTGCAGTTTTTTCTATCTCCATGGAAGCTTTGCACACTTCTGTGTTTTATTTTCTTGCTGACCTGCTTTTTTTATTCCCCCCCCCTCCCCAAGTCTGCTACCACACTTTTGAGAAAGTTAAATTTCTTTTAACCTTCTCTTAATTTTCATTTCATATCCTACTCACTTTATTTGTACAGGGCTCTTACAAAAAAACTTGCACCATAACCTATCTATTTTTTCTCATTATTCCCAGCAGGAATCTGTAGTACTTAGACTAAGGACTCCTCTGACCATTTAAATTATTTTACAACTTTAGTGTAACAAATGCTCTGAAGGCCACTTTTTGATCTCATCACAACTTCCAATAGCAAAGTTCAGTTAGTTGGTTTGAGATTGCTGTGTTTGAATGATAAAGGTGTAATAATACCTTGTGTTAGGCAGTAGAAAGTCTCCTGGCTTCCTCCATGAATGGGTGAAGGACAACCTTCATGCCTACTCATTCCCATCTCCACTGGTAAGTTAGCAAAAGGAGTTGGGTAGGAAATCTGCATGGTGAAAAATTAACTGGATTGGCTCAGGCAGTTGGTATGAACTAATCAATTTGTAATCCATCATATTTTGGATGAAGCCGTATCTTGCAGGGTGTGCCTGCAAGAGCTGTGTCTGCAGGCTGGGAGGTGTTAGTGGTAGTTTCTGTTCTGTACTAGATTAATTTACAAATATTCTGGAAAGCAATTCTAGGCTTTTTGTACCAAAGACAGTAGTTTTTTCATTTTTCCATAGTAAAATGCCTACTAGATTTTTTTGGGCTGTAATAATGTACTGCATTTAAAACCACCACAGAAGCATTTAGATTTCAAAGTAACTGGCTTTAGCCTAAAAGAGACAATTGTGGTGTCTCAAAGTGTTTGGGGATCTGGCATAAAAGCTGTTGTAAAAATTTAATTACTAGTTTAATTGTCCCTAATACAGCCATGTACTTTAGCATTGTTTTGACAGGATGCTGCTAAGTAAACTCTCCAGATATTTACTCATTGTGTTTCCTTTTCTTTTACCAATATATTTGGTTTAGAGAGAAAGCTTTAAGCACTTAATTACAGCAATGAAAGCACACAGTCAACTTAGTATCTGTAAACTCTATACATTGTGTAACATTAGGCCTTGCCTAATGGAATTTAGTTTTCAAGGAAAGGCTTTTCTTGCCTCTTTCCTTGTGTGTCCTTGTACTTGAAACAGTTGAACACAAGAAGCTCTATCATCCCAATCTGTAAATGTTAGCTGGCTTCACAACTTGAGTCCTGGAGCAGTTGGATCTGAATCCAGCATGTTCTTTTGAATTGGGAGAGCATCTGGAGTCTTCTCTGGAGCAATGTACATATGATGTTGTTACAGAGCTGCAGAACAAACTGATTTCCAGCTGGAAAAACTCAGCCCTTAGAGGAAGCTTATTTAGCAGCAAAGCTGCTGGCAAGAGCCTGGCAAATTCTCCACTGTGTTAACAAGGAGAGTTGTTGTTCTCCTTTGCCTGTGCAGCACCACTCCTGAATTTCTTAAGCAGTAATATTTTTAATAAATTTTTCTGGTTAAGTGGTAATACATGGTACTAGATGGGGGTGTCAGAGAATTGGAACAGGAATAGCTGGTTTTCCATTTAAAAGATGAATGGATATTTTAGTGGTTTCTTTAAAAAAAAAAAAAAAAAAAATTAGAACATTGTCATTAAAATAATGATTTTTTAATAGTTTTGTTAGGCAAAAAAGCCACAACCCTGAAAAGCTCCATTGCTCATTTCCTGATTCATCCCTTCTTGATTAACTTAAATCAAGTAAAAAAGGCTTTCACATCCCTGTCATTTGTTGTTCATGCTTACCAAAAATTGGATTACTTTTTAAAAAGAGCTTATAAATATGCTGATACTAACAAACATCACACTCAGAATTCTGAAACAGTCCTCTGGAAGTAGGTTTCTCAATACTCAGGTGATGGCTGTAATCCACAGGGGTGCTGCTTGAGCTCTAGGCAAGACAGAGCCAAAGCTCCAGAGTTCAAATTCCATCTCTGATTCATAATCCATTCTTTATTCTTGCATCAGCCTCACTGCTGCAGTAGAGTTATTTGCTTCTTGCTTTGTAGCAAGATTGTGAGGGTTTGTTGCATCATAAGGCATCTGAAGTGCTTCCCTTGGGATTGGTTTGGTTGAATAACATGCATTAGGTTTGGACCTGTACAAAACACAGGTGTAGTTCAAGGCAGGTTTCTTCCCTTCCAGTGCAGTGAATATAGGAACAGACATGCTGGAGCTAGACTGTCACCTGACAAAGGATGAACAAGTGGTTGTGTCCCATGATGAGAACCTGAAGAGGTCAACAGGAGTTGATGTCAACATATCTGACCTCAAATACTCTGTAAGTTGAAAACTAATATAGGTAGGTGATGTGTAAAAACACCCTTGTAGAGTGGCTGGGGTGGGCAGGAAGGTTCTGTGGTTGTGTGTGTAGGTCTGGTACCCAAAATCTAATGAGAGGATTTGTCTCAGCTGACTTTAAATGTTCACTAGACTCCCTGTGTAGTTGAGGGAGGAAACTCAGCACCTTTCCAGAGGGTAACTCCCTCCAGCAGCAGGTGGGATGAACAGCTTTCTGGTGGTGGGCCCCTTGCCATGCTGATGACAGGAAGCTCAGTCAACAAGCTCCTCTGGTGTGACTGGCTAATTAATGGGGAAATGGGCAGATAAATCCCCCCTGCACTGACACTTGAAGCCTGTCTTACACAACTGTCTTTCCTAGTGATATGTAAGTGGAATTCTCAGAATTTCCAGACAGGCATCTGGAAATGTTCTGCCTTATTCAGCCACAGGTAGCACAAGTCCAGGAATGCCAAATAGTTCAAGTAAGAATGCACCCAGTGCTTCTAAATCATTTTTTGGGCAGGGAGATGTAAAGAATGTGATTTTTGTCTTTAAAGATAACTGACATGGCTTATGAATTGTATTTTTTGGTGTGGTTTTTTTAAGAAAAGTCATTATTATATCCCTTCATTAAATTAGAGTTCCATTTCCCTTTATTTTTAAGGAGCTTCCACCATATCTCTACAGACTGGATGTCACATTTCAGAAAGGTAAGGTTTTGTGTCTTGCTGTTTCAATTCACTGGTCACATTTCATATTAATCTCATTGCATTTGGTTTGTGGTCACTGACCCTGTGTTTGCTGTTTTGGGATTTTAGTGATGCCTACATTCCTACTGTTGTTAAATAACTTCTGAATGTATGAAGTTCAGAGCTAAACATGCAATGTGCTTAGGCCATTTTCATTATGGAAATAGGCTTGTCATAAGCAATTACAACTTAGGTAATTTTTTCAGTTAAATTTGCTAATTCTAGGAACTGTACCTTATTTTTAATTCTGAGATAACAAGTGCTCTGACATCTCAGCTTTTCTCTGTGATATATTGAAAATGGTCTGAGCAGTGTCAATGTTTCTGTTTCCCCAGAATGTCACTCTGAGGGCAAAGACAATCGTATCCCACTCCTGAAGGAGGTGTTTGAGGCATTTCCACAAACTCCTGTCAACATTGACATCAAAGTGAACAACAATGTGTTGATCAAAAAGGTAGATGAAAGTCAACGCTGAACTGAGACTGAGTGTTGTGTAATGATGCTGAAATTCCAAAAGAAATGTTTCTTGGAGATGCTGGCATTGTGTGACACTAAAATCTGTGCTCTTGGACTGCTTCATCCTGCACATGTTAGATCTTGTTCCATGGATGAGGCAATGCAGCAGGCAAGGAAGTGATCTTGTGCAAGATAGCAAACAGCTCTTTCCTGACCCTTTATCTTTGCAGGAGACTGATGCTGCCCTGCTAGAAACAGGTTTGCTTTGTACTTATGAAGGGGTCATCTTACAGACTGGTGCCTGTAGCAAAGCAGCATAAAAACCTAATCTCAGTGTAAAGATAAGTATCTGTCACAGAAGAAGCAATCAGCTTTCCAGCAGATAGTATTTTGCTATCTAGTTTTCTTTAGTTCTCTAGGGGGTTTTTTTTGTAGGTATGATGGTCTTTTATCTGTGACCCGAAGAGCTGTTTCTTCTCAGTCAAAGCAGCACAGCCATCTTAGGATGGGAATGTGTGTAGAACTCCCTTTTGTGTAATGATGTAAGCAGCTGAAAAGTAGCAAATAGAGCTTGAGTTCAATAACTGCAGGTAAGATTTCAGTGCAGACACATTAGGGTTGTGTTTTTGTGTTGCAGGTCTCAGAGCTGGTGAGTCAGTACAAGCGAGAGCATCTGACCGTGTGGGGAAATGTCAATTATGAGATTGTATGCAAGTGTTTTAAGGAGGTAAGGGTGGGTCTGAGCTTCATTCTTGCTGCTACTGTGTGCTGCCAAAATGGACAGAAAAGCACCTTGGAAGTCGGGCTCTAGCCAGCTCTGCCACACTTTCAGATGTGATGAGAATCTCATTTTGTGCTCAGATTCTATTCTACGGTCACAATAATTCAAGCACAATTTGCACCATATGCTCCTCAATAAAATGCTTGAAGAATTAACCTTAATCATGTTTCAATCTTGTTCTGTAAGACACAGGGTGTAACTATTTTATGCCTCTTAGAGCCTGTTTTGCACATCATTCATCTGATACAAAAGCAGTTTTTCTAAGGATTGCTTTGGCTTTCTTTTCAATAAAATAATGGATCTGGTTGCTGGCTGGCACACAATTGTATTGGTTTACAGCTATAGATACTGTTTCTTTCTGTGCTGAGGAATTGTACAATTTAGAATTAAACTAAAACTGTGCTCAGTCCAAGGGAATTGTACATCTGAGTGAAATTATATCATAGACAGTTGGCAGCCTGACCATTAGGTGCAAGTGCTACACTTCACATGCACATTGCTGAGTACATTTAATTGCAGCAGGCACAACAATCTACCAAGGTAATTTAGACTCTTTCTTTTCTGGTTTCTCAGAATGCTGACATTCCCATCATCTTCTGTTTGCAACGTGTTCTCCTGCTCCTTGGCCTGTTCTACACTGGTCTGCTGCCATTCATTCCTTTCAAGGAAGAATTCTTGGAAATTCCCATGCCTTCAATCATCCTCAAGTAAGTTAGAGCCCTTTGGTGGGTGCTGCACTGAAATGATAGTACAAATGAACAATAATGCCAGCTTGAGCATTGGTTTAGTTGCTGTCCTCAGGCTAAGGATACTGGTTTGATAGTTTAGGCTCTGGTGTATATTCCCAAGTGACACCTGTGCAGATTTTCTCCTCTATGTTAACCTGTTTCCAGTCAGCCCTGAGTTACACACACACCCTGCACTAACAGCTGATGGTATCAGTGTTTCCTGTTCTCCTGTAAACACCATCTTCATGCAACTCTCCTTTATGACACAGCTTGTGCTGATGCCACCTCTGTAGTGATATGTAGCTGTTCTGCATAAATAAATAATTATTGCACTTTACCTCCATTTTATTGAGAACAAACTTGTCTGATTAAGGCCAAGAGGCAGGTCAGTAATAGGGTGGATAAGAGATTTCACATGTTCTTTATTTCTCATACTTCCCTCAAAATGCTGCTGAATACCTGTCTCTGATGCTTCTCTGAAATGTAGCACAGTTCTCTTGTGTAACCCAATTTTAAATCTGTCTTGTACAATGAAATTACTGCTCTATTTTGAGAAACTGCAAGTTAATTCTTCATGTTCCTTTCGAAGGAACATCTCAAATAATATTTTAATCTGTGCCCTGATAATTTTTTTGTTTCCTCTTCCTCAACAGGCTGAAAGAACCACACAAGATGTCAAGAAGCCAGAAATTTATTATCTGGCTAGCTGACACGTAAGATTTTAACCTGATTACATTTCTACTTATCTTCTGCCTATATATTAACAGTTGGCTCAAGCAACTGAGACTAGCTATTGCTATGGCTGCTTGTGATGCTGTTTTGTGTTTTGTTTTTTTCTTCTACCTTTTTTCTCAGTGTAGCACAAATCTTATTCAAACCTTAAGTAGGTGTTCCTGCATGTTTTTATTTTTTCTACACTGAGACATACTGAGGTGCAGTAGCAGTGGGCAGTGTTCCAATTACTGAGTTTCTGTTGTTAAGGGTGTTCACCTAATTGGCATACTGGTAGATTCAGAGGGCAGCTTTCACGTTTCAGGGGATTGTGACTGTTTCATAATGTTGTCAGAGCAGATTCTGTTTGGCTTATGTGGCAAACTGAGTTTCCTCTGAAGCACAGATAGCCTTAAAATGCAAGTCTGAGTTTGAACCTGATGGCAGCAAGTGTCTTCTGGCTCTGACATCTCTTAGTTTGATTTCTTGAGTGGCCAGTAGAGTTTTCATGTCTTCTGATGGGAAGAATAAAATCTCTTGTGAAAGTGAGAAGTTTAGTTCATCAGGCATGGTGTGGGGGAGAGGAGGAGCTGCTGGATTTGATCATCAGAAGAGCTGGTACAAATATCCACAGCTAATGCAAATTTCTCTGTTAACCAGTCTCAAGTTTCTTGAGGTAGAATTTTGCTATAATTAGGTTTCTCAGCACTTTCTTGGGGAAAACATTGAATCTAAACTTTGAGTGGAAAACTTACTGAAGAACATTAACAGGCACTGAAAATTTCACATATACTTGAAGTTCTTAAATAACATCTTTCTTCTTTCTGCAGATTGCTGATGCGGAAAGCGCTTTTTGACCACCTCACTGCTCGGGGCATTCAGGTACAGTGGGGCAAAGCTAAAGGAAATTTAACCCAGTGAGAATTTGAACCAGCCACATGTGGCCTGAAGTTGGGTTCTTGCACGTTCTGTTGTGTTGCTAGGACTGAGAGCTGATTTTTGGTTTCTGAGCAATAGCTTGTGTGGTTATATTTGCAGTTCTGTAGTTGCAAAGGAAGAACTATATGCTTGGAATAATACTCTTCCTATGCCTTTTCAGATTTTGGGCTTTTCACAAAATAGTATTTTGACTTCTACAAATATCTGAAGTCTCAGGTAATGAAATGGAATTGGAGTTGTCACTAGAAAATGTCCTGTTTGGAGGTCAAAGGGGAAGAAGTTGGATATGTTTGTGTGTGTCTTTGGAATCACAATCTTTTATCACTTTAAATATAGGCAGCATCATCTCACATGAAATAATTGAGGTCAAAAGTCACCTTTTTCTATTATTTGTGTATTTCCTGTATTAATTGGTCTTTCTATCCCATCTTACAGGTGTATATTTGGGTATTGAATGAAGAACAAGAATACAAGAGGGCATTTGATCTGGGAGCAACTGGAGTGATGACAGACTATCCAACAAAGCTGAAGGAGTTTTTACACCATTATCCAGCATAAAGGAAGGGAACCAAGGAAGTTCTTGCAGAATAGATTGTGAGCCAGGGTTTTGCTTCATAAAAAAAAAAAACAAAACAAAACAAAAATTGAGCAGCATTCACTGAAAGATATAATTGGGTGATCTATTACCTTGTTGTCAAGTTGCTACCTAATGTAAAGGTTGGCTATTTATTTTAAAACTTTAATTACATAGTTTACATTTGTAAATAGCTCATTTAGCAGCAACACACTTCAAAAATGGTTATGACTAGGAAGAAAGTTGCTGAATAGGATACCTGTATATAATAAGCATTATTTTATCTGTCACAAGTGTTCCTAAGGAGATGTCAGGACATGTCAGTTATTCCAATTATATGTTAGTGGGCAGAAGCTGAAGAATTTCTGAAAGTGTGCCCTGTGTGTAGGCATTTCTTGTGTGGCTTTTAGCTTTCAGATAACTTGTAGGGCAAAAAAGAAAATGCCCAAGAGAAGTAAAAAGCAGAACCTGTGGGGGTAGGTAGGTGGTTTAGCCTGTGCAGTGTGGTCAGTCAAGGTAATCACTTCTTTTACCAAAATTAACTTGGTTGGTGTAGATTTACTATTATTACTGATAAGAATGCTGAGCTTGAGTTGCAGCTGTATTTAGACCCCTTTCTGATGTGATGGTAGTGCTGTGACTCGTTCTTCAAGGTGTAGATACACTTTCAAAGCCAGGTTCTGAGTTTGGCACTGAATTCCACTGCAAGGCTCTAGGTTTGCCCCTGGTTCTGAGCTGCCTGTCAGGCTGCTGTGGCAGAGCAGTAGCTACCTTTCCAGCGAGGCAAATTGCACTTAGTATAGATCACACTTAACTCTGAAATAGTCTTTTCACAAAGGAAGCCAATGTTTTAGAAGTCTTTTGCACATTTATAGTTCTAACATCTGTTGGCTTGGTGAATGGGAAGTTTTTAGGACGAGGGACCAAAGGTGACTTAAGTCTGGTCAGGAGTTTCAGGAACAAATGAAAATGTTCCCATTACATGAGTTCACCAAAGTAGATTTATATGCATATTTATAACAGCAGCAAGTGACAGTCTAGGATGTGTGCAAATTTTAGTCGTTTCTCTCCACAAAGTACACTCAATATTCATTAAGTCCAAGTGCATGGACATGGAAGTGACTTGACTGGTGAAAGTCAAGAAAGCCCCAAGTGTGGTGGAATGGGGTTGGGTAGGAAGGTGTTTCTGGAAGCTTACGTGGCTGCTTGTCATTGTAAACAAGTTTTATCCACGTGTCAAACAGATTTGAGCCTGCAGTGCCTCTGTGTTTTGGTGTGGTCATGTTAGTGGTAGGAGTTTTCAGAAGGAATTTGATTGCTGTAGCTTAATTACACACAATGATATGTATAAAGCTCAGTCATCTAATCATCAGATACTGCTGGAACAGAAACACTGTTTAGTATCTACTGTAAGAACTTCATGTGGAAATCATGGATCTTAATGATAAATGTAATAGCCAGATGCAAGAGCACATTTACTGCAAGGTATGCTCTGTCTTATAAAAGCTTTTAAAGTCATTTTTTTTCCCCTGGCTAGCTCAGAAGAGTGCTTGTGTCACTCCCCTGGCTGCTGTGCCATACTTGTCATCATGGGGCATCTTTGCTGTTTTGTGTCTGTCTGTAGGCTGTGTTAGAATGTCAAGTCTCTCTGGATGGATAATACTTGTTTGTGCATTAGAATTCCTTTCTAAGGAATATTTTTATGTGGCTTAAGTGGAAGAAGCTACTGCATTTGCAATTGAAGTGAAATGTAATGATGGCAGAGGAGTTAATGATGTCCTTCTAGAATCTGCCTGGTTAAGGTGGTTCTAGATTCAGTTTTATCTTAATCAGCTTGTTGCACATTGAATGAAAGAGAGGAAAATGTAACTGCCTAACTGTAGGAAAAAGGATGAAATCCTTTATTGTGTGCAAAGCTGTTTGTTTCCCTTTCAGACCAGTTATATCTGGTCAGACAGTCACCAATCTGGTCCTAGTTCTGCCTGCTTTCTAGTAGCTGCAGAATGGCTACAGGATAGGCTCCATAAGCAGCTGAGGAGGTAAATTAAAAACTACCACCATTTCTGTCTTAATTTGGTTTACTAGCCAGTGGGGAGGTTTTGTGCAGTGTGGTTTTCTTTAATTGCTATTGGATTTCCAAAACACACCTTTAAAATGCAAGTTTAATTCTGGTTTTAGAGAATGCTACCAAATAGCACCTGCAGGTTAATTGCTATTGCTTATTAATAATAATTATATTTTTTTAGATTAAGAAAAGCTAAATTTTAAGATACCAGTCCTGATTTCTGGACTTG
Source organism: Corythornis vintsioides (assembly GCA_025447755.1). NCBI lineage: Eukaryota > Metazoa > Chordata > Aves > Coraciiformes > Alcedinidae > Corythornis > Corythornis vintsioides. The sequence goes on along the minus strand of JAOEGS010013281.1, from coordinate 107,770 downwards.
ATCTCTCAAGGGACAGGTGATGATTGTTTCTCTCTGATTTCCCTCATCAATGCATAAGTAAACTGATCTGCTTGATTCTATGTTGAATGACAAAACACAATTGTTAAAATGACAAACTTAGTTTTTAAATTTCATTTTAATTTTCTTCCTCTTTCTCTCTAGCAGTGGTATTGGAAACTTCTGCCTTCAAAGATAATCAACACTTTTTTAAACCACTAGTCTTCCTGTATCTGATGTAGCTTCTGACTGTGCTGTTTATACATGACCTCTCTTTGATAAGTCTGCTTCTGAATATATGAAATTTGAATGAGTCAAGTTACATGGGAGGGAAGGGGTTGAGTGCTGGAAAAGCTGCTAAATGTATTCAGTCACCCATCTGGGTTTTAGCACAAGAGAGAAAGTTTGATCTCTTGGGATAGGGAATGTTACATGGATGGGGCCATGAATCTGAGCACCAATGCACAGGGCTTAGGCCATGATAACTGTTTGTAACAAAATAACATAAAATCCAGGTAAATGTAGAATGTTTGTTGTATCAAATCACTGCTTTGAATATTCCACAACTTGCTGTGTGGTTTTTATTTTTTTAATTTTATTTTTAAACCACTTGTACAGAAAAGCATTTGTTGAGAACTTGCACAGCTGTCCAGGAGGATGTTCAGTTAATGTCTCTCTCCAAGGAGAGATTCTTTTCAGGTACTTTTAACTCTAAATATTGTTTAACACTTACTGTGTTCTAAACACTATTGCAAAATATCTGATGTATGAAGGATGATGCATGTATTTCATGCACTTTTAATTTGCAGAAATTCTTGTGGACCTCTCTAGCTCAAAAAAAAAATATCTATGAAGTGATTTTTCTTTTCTTGTAAAGAAAAACTGATGCTCTTGAAATGTGACACATTAAACCATCTTTGCTCATAAAAGACTTAAAACTAAATCCTTAGTAATTGTGACTTCTTTACCTAAAAGTATAATTTCTGAGATTATGATGTAAATGAACTCAAAGTAAAAACTCTCAGAGTCAATTCCTATTTGATTTTTCTGTGGTTTTTTTTAATACACTAGTTTATCTCTTAGTAGTAGATAAACTTGATCAGAAGTGCTCTCCCCATGTGATGCCAGCGTGGAGAATTCTGCTGGTTCAGCAGTGCAGTGTCTGCTGTTGCTTCATTGCTTCCAGACAAAGGTCAGTCTGCAGGGCAGGCATCTCTTGCTTCAAAGCAGCAGCCTCTCAGTGCACATGGCAACTCAAATGATCAAAACCAGAGAGAAGAGTGGGAAGGTGTACAAAGTAGATACTAACCTCTTGAAATTTTACTCTGTGATATTCAGTTTAAAGTAGACAGGTTGTGGGGAATAACAGGGGGAGAAACAAGGATGAGGCTGCTGCTTGGTGTTTATCCAGTTTGATGGTCCAGTTCTGGCAGGGTTCTAAGACTATGTGCACTATCATAATATTACAAGTCAGCTTTGGAAAACATGGACAAAATCATCTTATGTAGCCTGGTTCTAGTAGACATCAGCTCTGACCTATAATCATTAATTTAATTACAGAATGTAGCACTTCACTGATGTGGGTGATATCATGTCCTATCTGTGTATATCATACCTGAATTGAATGGGGGAAATGGAAATGCTCAGTTATCTCTGCATGTAAGATAGGGTAGTAGAGGAGCCAGCCCATAATTAAAATCAGAGCCTTCATTGTAAAAGGGCCTTATCTGCCTTTTCCACTTGGTTAATAATCATAATTTTCTATTTGGTCTCTGTTGAAATGGTAAATAGCTGCTAATTTAGACTTAATTTAAAAATCATCTTACTGTGGCCTTTAAATTATCCTGAAATACTTTGTATAAAATGTCCTATTGTTCTAATTAACCATCTCCCCCAGACAGTGCATCTTCTACCTGCTGACTTTTGTAGAGGAACATACAAAAGATTGTGGATGATCAGCAACAGATCAGTGGATTATGGAGTGTAAAAACCTTTTGAGAGTTGACAGGTGTCTGCCACTGAACTGGGGACAGCAGACTGGCTGTGTTTTCTATATGTTCATGGTAACAGGTGGAATCACTGGTGGCAACTCCTGTGCAGTGTTGTGTTGTCCTGCAGTGGGTGACAGTTCACTATAAATATGGCACTTGCTTTTTCTGCTGAGCAGGTTAACGTTTCCTCTAGGCCTAGAGCTAAATTTCCAGCTTTCCATTAAATTACATTAAATAGTAGGTTTTAAGGTCAAGTGTAATTTTCAAGCCTTGAGGTTTCCTATTAGGGAAGAGAGGTCAGCTGGGTCTCTTGTGTGACATTATTTAGTAACTCTTAAAGGACTGGGCAAGCTGCTGAGAGGACTCCCCGGATTGCAGTATTTGATTTCTTGCTCCCCATTCTAAGTGGTTAATAAATCGGGGAAGGCACAAAAGCTCTGGAAAGCCTCTCGGCAGTGGCCGGTCCCCGGCTGTTCTGCCGCTGGCCGCGGGGGGGCGCCCCAGCCCCGTCCTGCCGGGCCCGGCAGGGCTGAGAGCCGGCGGGGAGCTGCAATGCAGAGCTCGGGTGAGCTAGGCGCCCTGCTCGGGTGAGCTAGGCGCCCTGCTCGGGTGAGCTAGGCGCCCTGCTCGGGTGAGCTAGGCGCCCTGCTCGGGTGCAGGCTCCCAGCTTTGCCCCGATTCTGGGGCTAGTGAAACCAGACAGGGGATTTGCGAGTGGTTTAGTGCCTCGCTGTACGATGCAGAGTATTGCTGTGGGAAGGGAGTTGAGGGAGCAGCACTCTGTGCACAGTGAGGGGGCTACAGCTTCACAGTCTTGGTGACTCTGGGGGACAAGATGAAGCACTGGGGAACACTTGCTGCTTTGTTGTTGCACCTAAAACAGTGACTGCAAATGGGGAGGGGAAACCCTGTTAATAGGGAAAGCACTTTGATCTGAAGCACTTGAAGGTGGTGTTTGTGGTGTCTCTGAAATGGTTTGAAGTATTCTCACTTTATAAATACAGTAGCAAAGGCAGTATTAGGTGACCTGTCTTGACTTCAAGACCAGTAACACCACCTACAAACCAAATCTGAGATCTATAAGAAGCTGAGATTTTTAGCAGATTTTAGGTACTACTTAATTCTGATGTAGTAATAAAAACGTTGAGGTAATATCTTGGTGAGTGATCTGATGCTTTCTCTTCTCTCAAGATTGCCGTAGTAGTGGAGGAGCAAAAGTTAGCCCTGGTCAGTGATGCTTGATGCTTCAGGCTTTTCTAGACTAAATGGTAATTGAAGTTGAAAGTTGTGTCAGACACCAAGCAGGGAGGCACACGCTGTCCTGTGCTGCTCAGGCTCCAAAAAAAGAGGTATTTGCAAATACAAAAATTAAAACTCCTGCTTAGCTATTCACTTGAAAGCTGAGTTGTCAAATAGGTTAGGTCCAAAATTCAAATGTTTTTAAAATGACTGCATTTCCCAAAAGCTTAGCCCAGAAAAGGATTCACCCTGCTGATTAAGCTGTGCTTGCAGAGTTTGCAACTGAACTGCATAACACAGAATCACATAAGAAAATGTGACTTGAAGCTTCAATGAGAAGGTAGCCAGCACCCAACTAACACTTTGTTTTTCAGAAGTGAGTGAAATGCTGCTAATGAAGCACAGTTGCCCCTAAAAAAACCTTCCTGTTTTCATGTCACAGGGATTAGTACAGTGTTTAATGAAGAAATAATTGGCTTTTTGGAAGTTGTAGAACAGTAAGACCATAAAGTTGTGTGAAGACCTAAATTTCCGTGGTGATGCTGAACTTACATCAAGGTAATTCCAATTAACCACCAACCTAAAGCAAGTTTATCACGAGATCTGTATATATGTAAAGAATCTTCATGTTCTCCTTGTCAATAATAATGTATTTTTATTAGCAAACTGAACATTCTGTTGCACAGCTCCCTTCTGGGAGGGAAAATTTGCTGTTGTGCAGCAGCCTCTTGATGTATAAATTCTTTTTCCTGATGATTTCAACTCTGGGCACTTGTGGTTACTTTTAACCACATCTGTGATTTAAATGTCAGGGGGTTTTTTTAACCCCTTCCTGCACATAGCCTTGTCTGGATGCATTAAATACAGCTTCACTTGGCACTGGGGAGGTGGTCTAAAAACCTGGAGGTGTGGCAACCCTGCTGCTGGGCTGGAGGAGGAAGGGGGTTATCTAAGGAAAGAAGCAGCTTAAAGTAAGCCTTCAAAGTAGGTCCTGTTGCTCTTGTAGCCATCTAAAGATAACATGGAGTTTCTTTCTTCATTTGAGTGCATGTAATAGCCAGTAATGACTCTTAGTTAGTAGTGTGCTTTAATTGTACTTGGTAGTACCACTGGCTTATGGGGGGCAAAATGGCTTTGTGTATTTTAATACCTGGTCTATAGCATCCCTAAGTGAGCTGGTGTGTGGTTTAGTAAGGGGATCAGAGGGGTGTATTTTTGCTTGTATGGAAGAAGACTATATTTGCTTCTTATTAGAAGGTAGAAGGTTACTATTCTACCCACATGTAATAAAAAGTAATGTATAACAATGTAAGTATTGTTATATTGCCTCTGAGTCTAAATATTTAGCATATGGAACAGAATCTCACTTTAGAATTGCATAAAGTATTACAACTTTACTAAACAGTAGAACAAGGATAAACTCATAAGGCAGCTAGTAGAATATATTACATTTAAATGTTGATGTGAGAAAAGGACAGATAGAAAACAGTCAAAACTGCATTTTACAGGGTGAGGAATTCTTGTTCCCAGCACTGAAAGCAGAGGGTGGGAGCTGGAACTGAAACACCTGCTGGGAAAAGACTCCAGATCAGCTTGTGCAGAGCTGCACGTGTGTGTGTGTGTGTGTGTGTGTGTGTGCACATCCATGTGGAGGCACCGTGTGCCTGCAGGTGTTTGGGTGGGCGATGGCCAAGATCACCACTGCAAATAATCACGGTAAGCAGCAGGAGATTGTTCAGGAGAAATGCAGAATATCTTCCTGTGCAATTAGACCTCGTGCTTATGGCTGATCCTGTGCCGTGGGGGAGAAGCTGTATTAATGCCGATGGAGTTCCTTAGCCGACTGAGGGCTGCCTGGAGGGGCCACTGCCCTTGTCTGAGCTGCAACGGGTCTGGTACTGCTCAAACAGTGCTGGGCTGGGGGCAGCACCTCTATACAGAGCAGGCAGCAATTAATTCCTTATATTTACTTAATGGGGATTAATTGCCTTGGCATTTAAAGACAAAATGCAATCTATGAAGAAACCAGGGGGCTGCCCCACATTCCCACAGCCCTCCATCCAAGGACAGGGTTTAATGGTGCCCTGGCGGACCTGGGTTAACGGTTGGACTCGATGCTCTTCCAGGTCTTTTCCAACTAAATGTTTCTGTAATTTTATGATTCCTCTGCAGCGGCCTCCCCGGTGCTCCCCCCTCAGTGCAAGTGCAGGATGGAGGGATGAGGATCTGTCCCTAAAGACCTAAAAAGCAAAGTTTCTTCAGCCAAAGCGGGGCATTTTAGGATTCAGAGGTGGGATAAGCACAACTGTGCGGTTGTTAAAGGCTGTGGTTCGACCAGGGGCGCGGGCCGCGATGCGGCAGGGTTGGTGCAGTGCCCCTCTCCCGCCTCCGCGCATCCTCCGCGGGCGCGGCGCCTGCGCCTTTAAGAGGAGCCGCATCTGTTTGTTATTCCCCCCCCCCGCGCTCCACGCCGGCAGCGCCAGGGCCGCTCCCATTGGCTGCCGTCCGCGCGGGAGGGGTGGGGGGCGATGCGTGTGTGTATGTCTGCTCGCGGGGTGGGGCGGGAGCGCCCCGGCCGGGCTCGCGTTCTGATTGGTCTGCAGAAAATGGGCTGCGGCTGGTCGCAGCCAATAGCCAGCGTGTTGCTATGTGCCAGCGGGCGGTCATTGGTGCGCGGTGGTGCCCCTCAGAACCAGCTGGCTGGCGGGAGGGCCTATAAGGGGAGGGAGCCGGCGGGAGAGGGAGGGCGCTGCGGGGCTGCCTGGTGCGCGTCAACCGCCGCGCTCCGTCTGCGCTGGGGACGCGCTCTGAGGCGGCCGCGCCGCGGCGAGTGAGTGCGGCGGGGGCCAGGGCCGGGCGGCGGGGCCCGGGGAGGGCGGAAGGGCCGGGGTAAGGCCGCCGTGCGGAGCTGCGCCACAGCCGCGTTACAACCCAACCCCCCCCCCCCTCCTCTCCGCCTCCCCTTCCGCGGTAGGGCAGCGGGGGCGGCCGCGCCGGTCTGGGGGGGCGGGCGCTTCCTCAGGGCCACCTGCCCCGCGGTGCGGTCCCTCGGTGAGGCGGGATCCCTTTGGGGGAGAAAGGGTCGAGGGCCTGCGGCGTCCCCTCCGGGGCTGGCAGCGGGCGAACCGGGCTCTGCGAGCGGCGGCCTTTGTCTACAGGGCCGGGTGAGGGGCTGGAGTGGGGAGGGCAACAGGTCCGAGCCCGGAGACAACAGTGTCCGAGGCGCGGCGAGAGAGGTTTGCCCGTCCCCGGAGGCTTCCAGCGAGAGAGGAGATCAACAGGAGGGACCTGCGGGAGCGGGGCAGGGGCTGACCGGCGGTGCCAGGTACCCGCCGGGGGAGGAGGAGCAGGGGATGGGCTTTCGCACGAACCGTTTCCCCGTAGCGAGTAAACTCATAATAAAATCCAGAAAGCCCGGGTGAGATCCCGTGCCTGACACTAGCTGTGCCTGAGGCTTAGGTGTGCGGCTCCAGGGACATGGACAGCATCTTCCCCCGGGTGCTGGGGGCACCTCCTGAACCGGCGCCAGCACGGCCCGGCAGCCTGGCTGCCGACCAGCGGGAAGTGCCCAGCCGCGGCTCTGTTTACCAACACTGCCTTGCCCAGCTGCGGGCTGTGGCTCTGAGCTACAGAAGTGACATCATGCCCGGTTTGGCAAAAGAGAGATCGCAGGGCACCCGGGTCAGCCTGTGGAGGGGGAATCCTCGACCCATTGAAACCGGGCCCCAGATGGAGCTGGGGCAGCTCGTCTGTGCTGGGGTGGTGTTGCTCTAGTCTCTGCTTAAGGGTGAAACAGCTTCCTCTTCTGCAGAGCACTAGGCTGAGGTCCAGGGTCAGAAGGTGAAATATCAAGGGTCTTTTTCTTCTGCATCTCCACAGAAACCTCTGGGCTTGATCCAGAAAAGCCAGAGAAGTTTGGGATGACAGAAGCAGCCATGGAGCAAGCTATGGGTCCATAGCTTCAGAGTCTAATGCTGATTTTTGAAGCTGAAAGAATTTGAAATGCTCCAGTTTAAGATGTTATTTTAATGGTGTAGAAAACAAAGTTGAATCCTCACCCCTTTTCCCCACAGTTTACTGGAATGATTTTGTCCCTGTTTTTTTCTGGCCTTTCTCTAAAAATACAGAAAGAGGAAGGCCCATCAAACTAGTGTTCTTGGCTTGCAGACACAGTTTAGAGGGGGGTGGGATGGTACTGTCCCCCTCAGGGCATACTACATGCTCCAGATAAGGATTGACCACTAATTCGTTTACACTTAAAGCTTAGCTGAGCAGCACAGAGAGGCCTTTGCTGAGTTAGACGGTTGTAAACAAGCAGATAGTGAGAGAGCTCTGCTTATAATCCATGAGAGGATTCTGCTTGGAGAGGATGTATTTGGTGACTTCATCCTTGCAGAGCACTCCCATTGATGCTGTTTAAGGTCTCATCAGTCGGGATCCACGCCTCTGGTTTCTTGTAAACATTGTTTGCTGTGTAACGGCAGCACTTGAGTAGAGGATTAAAACGTTCTCCTTTTCTCACTCAATTCCTCATTCTTGTTTCCCCGCTGAAAGGCCATTTAAACATGACCCTTGTGTTTCAAAGCTAAGTTGGAAATGCTGTAGGGAGGATAGAGATGTTGCTCTAGTCTCGCTCAAGATGGTAAATGCTGCTTGCTTTGCCAGCATCTCCTTCATGGTGCCAAGATTGGAATAACTGGCAAAATTGGTCCCTTGTGTCTTCTGGATCCACTGATTTTCAAATAAGTGATTTCCTTTCTTTGCTCTTTAGTGCGGGTAGTTGAGTCAGGGTTGTACTGAGGAAGGCAGCATCACTACCTGTAAATCCACATTCCCTCAAAGGCTCCTTGACTCATGGATTGAATACCTGTTGCTGTGAGAGAATTTAATTAAGGAACTGGTCACTCTGGTGTAGATCCCAGCTGGCATCTTAGAAAGTGGGAGCTGCTTGTTCTCATGTGGTACTACACCAGCACTGCAAGGTTTGCAGAGGAGTAAAAAACACTTACTTCTTGTTCTTGCATCACAGCCTTGTCTTTGACAATGTGCATAGAAACCTCTTGAAGAAATACCAATGAAGTTTGGCTTTCACTGGGCTTCAGTTGTGAGCTGGGAAACCCTTGTTTGCTTAAACTAACACAGAGTCTTCATTAGAAGTCAGCTATGAAGTGGTGGAGCAGTGGGATCCAAGAGGGATCATACAGTGGCATCTGGAATGCAGTAACTGAGAGTTCAGTTCTCTCAGCTGCTTTGAAGCCAACAGGTGATATTCAGGGCAGAATGGTGTAGGAGAGTGTATTGATTGATTTGAAACCACAGTGAAATACTCAGCTTCATTTCTTACTGACAGAGACCTGCAAGTTGGCCCTTCACAATCTTCCCTCTTTTCTCTGCCTGTTAATTCAGAGGTCGTGTCTTCTAGAGCTAATCACTGCAGCTAAAGGCTAAGGATAGGTTTCCTTTTTTACCTTCCAGAAGCCAAGGTGAGTCTGTAGAAGAGAAGGACTGTTCTGACTCAGGGATATTCCTTTCAGTTCTTTAGCTGGTAAATCAGCATGTTTGGTGGTGTGATCCTGGATATCTTTTTTTGCCAAAACAAAGACATTCTATAGTTTATCTGCTTTGGGGGGGAAGAGAGTACAGTGTTCTGGGTGGGCTGCTGCTCCTGGGCCTGAGTCACGCTCCCTGCTGCCCACATTGGTCCCTGCTCTTCATCCTCCCTGAAGCTGGGCAGTCATTTCTCTCCCAGTCTATTTTCTGCTGTGTCTTACCTGCTTTTTAGTCCCTTTTTTTTTTTTTTTTTTAATGTAATTGTCTCACAGTGCACAGGCTGATTGTTCTTGTGTCCTGGCTTCACCGTGGCTGCTGGGCCTATCGGGGAGTTTCACCCCTGGTGCAGGATGTGTCGGATCTCGGGAGCAGCTTCGTCTCCGGGAGCGTCACTGGACTGGACAAGCCACTTAGAGCTGCAGGAAATAACATAATTAATGAGACTTAGTTCTCCTGCATCTTGTACCTGACAATCTCAAGTCACTTGACAATGCTAATTAAAGCTAATCACACTCCTCTGTTTTTAGTAAATAGCTATTATCCCTACTTCACTCTTGCTTTAACAAATGATAGTGCCAGGCAGTGTGAGTCACTGGAAGTTATGGGAATGCAATCCATAAGAGCTGCCTTCCGGTCTCTGCACAGCTTTACACACCCAGCTGGAGATTGTTTCTCTTACACCTGTTCAGGAGTTGATATTGTGTTAAAGCCTGTGATCTTTCTCTGACTCACAAAAATACACAGCTTTTTGACTCTTGTTCACTGTCATTGTGACTTACTCAGGACTCGGCTCCCGAGGTCAAGCCAAGGCTATTAAAAGTCTCAAAAGCTGAGGATGCTTTGGCTTTGCCCTTCAGAGAACTTTTAGATCAGCTGAGGGGGAAGGCAGAGTGGTGTCAAAGCTGCTCTCTCTCTTCTCCTGTTTCACGTTGGCAGTGACTTCACTAGGAGGACAAAAATGTAGCTTGGTATGACTGAGGCGTTGCATAGCTCAGCCAAAGAACTCTGGAAGGGTGAAGTTTCACTGATGAAATATTATTAAAGGATGGCTCAAGCAGTATGTTATTAAAAACAGATTGTCCAGCATCACACACACACACACAGAAAGATGGAGTTAATAATTAACTGTGGGGGAAAAAAATTCTTAACGAGAATCCCAGGAACTCCCAGCTCAAGCATCAGTAGGCCCAGAACTGTAAGAGGTGAGTCAGTCCACGTACCTTGGCAGGAGCTTGCAGGCTAGTGAGGATATCCAGGAGGAGCTAATGACAGAAACTGGCAAGGTAACAGCTGAATAGACCCATCTGAAAGTAGATTCAGTTATAAAACACTGTCATGTGAAAGTCTGAAGCTGTAAATCTTGACCTGACTTTGTCCCCTTGACATCTGTGTTGCTGAGTCTTCCAGAAGGATGGTGACCGAAGTGCCGTGGAAAGTATGTACCTTGTTAATAGAGTAAATAAGAAGTGTTAGTGGCAGAGATTGGTCAGAATTTTCACTTGGAAAAAGAGACAGAGGTACCAGAGTAGAAAATAAAGCCACTGTTTCTCCTGTGACAGCAGTGCTCCTGGGCACTACAGGGCTAGTTAAAAGATGCTGCTGGGAAGGACCCTCTGAGCAGATGGTTTCATGAGCAAATGAAAACTTACAGGATTTGACAGGTGGAGCTTGCAATAGTTAAGTCACGACAGGCAGCTATGGCAGATCCTGCTTTCCCCTGCAAGTGCCTTTGAGGATATTGGAAGGATACTTGTGGTAGATAAATGTTCTCACCTTGTTCCTGTCAGTGCCCAGCCTTTAGCAGGGAAACAGATGATCCATCAGCAGACCGAAGTAATTGACGTCTAGTCATACCTCCATTTACTACAAAGGAAGATAATAGCACAGTGTAAGGAGTAGGGAAGAAAAAGATTATTTGTCTAGCTGGATTGTTCCTGAGTAAAACAAAAGAGTAAGAGAAATTGAAGAGATTAAAATGTGTTCTCATTTTGTCACTAATTGGTTGGATGGAAAGAGCTTTTCCTTGTTCAGGTTGGTACCAGAATAGCAAGGTGAGGGGCACCCTGCCTTTTGCAGACCACTGTATGTGCATGATACTGGCAAAGGGTGACCATCCTATTGGAGATGTAGCTCCTCAGTTCATACCCATCATTCTGCTGGAGAAAGCTGCATCCTGCAGGGTGTTTGAGCCACTGCTGTTCTCATTGAAGTGCATCCTACCTCCCTGGCCAATTCAGATGAGGGGCTGTGAGCCCGTCGCGGGGGACGCTGGCAGGAGCTTTCGTGAAATCTAAAGGAGAAAATAGAGTCATTTGTGTTTAAATTAGTTCAGTTGGCAGGTTTTGCTTATTTGTGGCACAAGTGGGATTTGCTGGTAGGAGCAGAAGTGTGCTGGCTTGGCTCACATGTCTCCTGGCCAACCAGGAGGCTTTAGTGCAGGTTCTGTTTCCTCCTGCGCTGGGTAATGCACAGGAGCTGGTGTCTGCCCTAACTGGTCATTAATTGCACTGTGGTGGAGCTTTGCACCTGCAAAGCAAAGGTGGGCAGCTTGCAGCTATAACGTTTGCCACGCTGCCTGTTATCAGCAGCACAGGCTCCTCTGCATTGCAAAGATACTGCTGCCAGGCAACTCGTAGGAGAGTGGGAAGAGAATTGAGCCAGAGGTGTCAGTCATTCCTCGGTAGAGCCTGAGTCTTGCGGTCCATGTTGATGTGGTTTCAGAGACAGGCCCAGAAAAGGTAACAAACTGTGAAGCTAGCCCTGTGAGATGATGCCTGTCCTAGCTGTCATCTGCCTTTTGAGATGAAATTGTAAAGGAAAGAATTCCATTTAAAATTTCCAGCATGATTTCCCATCCCTGCTTCCCAGTGGTGTCTGTGGTGTGTTGGAGCAGATTGTTTTGGACTATGAGCTTTGTTCTGAGTTGCAGGGAGAGATGAGTTAGCAGTTCTGGCACCAAGTGGTCTGAGTCTAGCCTTAGATCTGTAAATAAAGTCAGAATATTCTCATGGTCAGCTGGTCTCTCTAGTCTGCAGCCAGGAAAGAATCATCTCTGCACTGTCTTCATTGAGTTACTTCAGTTGCTTCACTTTCCAGTCAACTGTGTGCTGTGGATCAGTGCTGGAAAGCTTTTGTGCTGATCACAGGAGTTCTCTGGAGTTGCTTCTCACCACATGGTTGCACTTGAACCTGAAAATGCACTGGTGTGGATGTTACCTATTTAAAAGAAAATGTTAAAGTTTCATGTTACTGTTATTTTTATCTTCAAGTTGACAGAAGGCAAATCAACTATGTAAAGAACTTAAAGTGAATTTTAAAGATTTGCTATTTGTTCCTTTTTAAGTTTCAACTCATTTTGATGTACCTTCCACATCACAGCAAGCCTCTTTCCATCAGAGAGAGACCAGGAAGTTTGTTGTGGGGATGCTGAGTCTGTTTTTCCTGAAAAGTGGTGATAGACCATAGACTGACATATTGCCTGGTTGCTTTATTGAAAAAATTAAAAAGCCTAAAAACCCTAACTTTTAGCATGCAATTGTTAAAATTGCAGTGGCAGTTTTGGCAGTTAAGTGTTGATATCTCTTCAGCAGAACAGCAACTCTGCTAGTTTTCCTGACGGGCTGGCTGAGGTATGTGGAGCACAGCAGGTGCAGCAGGGTTGGTGTCCAGCCTGTCCCTGACTCACTGTGGCCACACAGTCTTGAATTGCTTCCTGCTGAATCTCTTCTTGATGCCCTCTAGTGGTTACCTGGCAACTGTCTGCAAGATTGTTCACCATCAGTACCCCATCCATCCATCCATCCATCCATCCATCCATCCATCCATCCATCCATCCATCCCCTTTATCCCAGAGTCATGAAGTGCTTCCCAGCAGCAGAGGCTGCTGTCTCCAGTGGGAGAGCACCAGGGGCTGCAGAAAGTGCCTTGCTAGGAGATAAGCAGAGGAATAAAGGGGGTTAAATACCTTTCTAGTCTAAGACTGTCTAGGTCTTGGAAAACCTGCTCCAGACTATTCTTTGTGTTGCAGTGGTGCCCATGTATCTGATAAAAGGAAATGCAGAGATTCCTGCGTTTCTTGTGTCCCACCATGTCTGGAATTATTTTCCACTCTCCTGAGGGCTTTCAGAGGAGGATGAGCTGAAGAAGTAGGTGTTGGGGAAGGACACTTACAGTTCATGTATCAGTAGTGACTTCTGTTGGCGTTTGCAGTGCTGAGCTGCATGAAGTGCCATTGAGGGTTTGAAACTGGTGCATTTCCGACACTCGATACTGAAGGATTAAAGGTACATTGGCTGCACCCGTCTGCTGTTTAAATCCCTTCTTGGCTTGCCCATGAGCTCTGTGTTTAAATTCAGAATGATGATCCTTTCTTTCAGGGCCTTTCACAGTGTACATCCTGCCCTCCTACCTTCAGATGACCTGGCTTCATCTTTCCCAAAGCTGTTGCAGTCCTTTGTGGTAGTGAGGACCCCCAGAGCTGCCCCAAACCAGGATCTTTTGTTGTGGTCCTGCATCATCAGGGAGTGAATGCTGCTGAGCTGTGCCAGGTGTCTGAGGGTTCAGCACCTGAAATTGTGTCACTAAGTTCTATTCCACAGGGAGGACTGGCATAGCTGGCCATTAAACCCAATTGCAGCATATCACCTTAGAGACTAGTCTCCCTCTCTCAGGCTGCAGTGTTTTAAGCAATGTGAAGGTAGTTTCCATGTCAAGAAACCCCTGGTAGGTGAGTGAGTTTACCTCAAGCATTTCCTTAGAATCATGCTAAGACCCCAGAGTGATGTTGGCTGCTTCACTTCATGACCTTGTAGAAACAGAAACCTCTCCAAACCTGATTCCTCTTGTGCTCCCATTGCATTCAAGGTAAGTACATCTCTAGCTCTTACCATATGAACAAGAAGAGACACCAAAGAGGAAAGGTTGGGTTTCCAAATACATGGATTTTTACAGAGCTACTCCAGGCAGCTTTCTGTAGCATTTGCTATGTTCTATAAGTATTTAATAGACTAAACCGTATCTTTAAAAATGAAACAATCTGTAAAACAAACCCTCAGACCCAACAAACCTGTTGTTTGTCCTGCCAGAATGAACAGGAACATTTGCATCTGGGCTGCATTGCACTTGGGGTTTATGCAAAATCAGCCTTGTGTGATAGTTTTTGTTCTCTGCCATTGTGGCATATGGACTTGTACAAGCAGTAGCCTTGTCTGGCAAGTGTTTGGCACAGACTTGGCGTTTCTCCTCCTTTATGGTTCCTGAATTGCAAACAACTTCATGTGAAAAGTGGCTGCTGTGCAGGTGGAGGCTGAATACTGAACCAGAAAGTCGTTGGAACAGCCAAACGTGTCATGGTTTTTCCTTTATGGAGGTGGCATCTGCTTAAACCTTCCCAGGATTAAGCAGCCCTGACGTCCACGGTGCCTGTGAGCTGTAGATTGATTCCCTGATTCACCCCTGCCCACAATAAATGACATTGATAAGCTTATTCCTTAGAATTCTTCCCTTTTATCTAAGCCAGTTTTTCGACTTCTCATGAACCTGATTAATATGCACAGATTTCTGTTCCATTGGCTTGAGTGTGTCCAGCCCAGAGATAAATTTCTCTTGAAGAATGATGAAAGAAAAATACTGGATTGGGTTGCTGGTGACAGATACTTATCTCTCTAATAGTACTGGGTGTGATGATAAAGTCATCAAAGCATCTTTTTGTTATAAAAGTGAATGGAATGTTTGCACTAATGCCCACTGTCACTGCAGCTGATGAACATTAACTCATCCCTCTGAAAAACCAGAGGCACAGTCTAAAATCATCCCCATGCCTTTGTTCTGCAGTTGGATGAATGCACCCTTAGCTGTTAAATGCATTTTAATTCAATGTGTTTGCTATTAGGACAGGAAAAAAAAAAGTACAAGAGGTTGTTTTTTGCATCACTAAGAGCCACAGATCCTATTTTTAATCCATTTTGAGATGTTACTCAGGACAGAAATGGGTCCTTACAAGCTGCTAACTGCTCATAGGACAGAAGAATGCATTTCCTATTGTTTTTCTCTCCCTTATTATGATGAGGACAGCTCTTGGCAGGCAGCAGACACAAGCGATCAGACTGTTGGGCTGAATGCTGCCCAAAGATAAGTGCCTTTATAAAATAAAGCTACTGTCTGTGAGCTTATCTGAAGTTTTTTTCAAGACATTTTCTTACGTGTTTCCCACCAAGCTCTTGGTTTACCAGTCTCTTTTTTTGCTGTGCTGCCTTAAGCAGAGATCAGTTTGATTTGCCTTCTCAGCACAGTGCTGAGAGCAGGAGTTGGAATTAATCTTAATCTCTACTCTGATACCATCTCACTTGAATTTATTTATTTATTTAATTGTCCACTTCTAAAAGGTCGATTGTTTTTGCTGAACAATAATAAGTGTGTTATGAGGTCAAATAAACGAATGCTCATGAAATGCTTTTGCAGAAAGCTGTGTGCAGCAGGTAATTTGTGTCTGTTCGTTTCCCTGTTGGATAAATGCTTTGTAGTCCTTCCTGTTTTACTTGTTCTAGAGCATTGATGCTTAGGAGGCCTGGACAGAAGGGTCAGCAAATAACAGATTAAGGGATTGCTCTTATGCTCTAATTGGGTATCATTTCTGTCTCTGTTCAGCTTTGAGGATGCCTGTGGCCTGCCTCCTCCAGCTGTTGTGCTGCAGTGCTGGGCAGCCCATCAGAAATTAAACGTCTGGGAGGGAAGGAGTAAATCTGGTGGTTGGTGTATTTACCCATCTGTGCTGCAGAAAAGGGGAGAGGGAGGGGACTGCACCATTTCATCACAGACCACTGAAAGCAGAGGTTTGTACACAGGCTGGTTTCTCATTTAGAAATCAGGTAAAGAAATTGCCAGGCCCTTTCCTGCTGATGGTCTTTCCAGCCTATCTGTTTCCTTCAGCTGGTCTTGGTGCTTTGCCTTGGAATTGATTGCATTTGGCCCCAGAAGGAGCACAGTCAGTCTCCTGCTTCTGTGCGCTTGGAGGACAAGCAAATTCCAGGTTCTGAGATCTGTTACAGCTGGAAGACAACCTGTCAGCTGCTGAATCAGGGGCCTGGAATCCGGGGATGGTTCTGTTGTCTTGTGACTGTGAAGGTTGACACTGGTAGTTCAGGATGACTTGGGTTGTGTTGCTTTTACTTACACCTAATCAGCAGAAAACAGGGAAGGATTCTGATTTATTTTCCATCTTTGTACTGTTACAGACTTTGGGTTCAGTTCTCAAAGTGCCTCTCACCTTGGAGGGGAAACCAGGGCTGTCTAATACAACAGTGACTCGGGGCTGACAAAATTCTGGTGCCCATGGAGCAGGATACAGATGCAGAGTCCCTGGTTTCTGGGGCAGGGCACTGGTGCAGAGTGACTGATTTCTCTTACTTCTCCAATTAGTGTAAAAGACAAATCTTGCTGAAATCCAGCAATGCAGCTTTGTACCAAATAGTGCACAGGCAGCCCTCTTAGCTACAGGTTGGCCTCTTGACAAGACCCCTTTTGACTGAACTAGAGATTTAGTTAGTAAGGAGCTAGGAAGGGAGCCCTGCTTGGGTCAGGATGGGTCTTTAAAAGCTCTCACTGTAACTTTAATTGGAAAAGGTTAATCTGATTAGTTACTGTTTGCAAAGAGCTTTAAGCATGAGAAGTGCTATGTAAGTGCTGACTATTATGATCATGATAGATATGCTTTATCAGCAGTTTGCTGGATGAGTAAGACTTTTTTTTTCCTCCCCATTCGCCTGTGAGGGAGCTGCCTTCTGGAGAGCAGAAGAAAAATATCTCAAAAAGGAAAAAATGGTTTTCCTGATGTGTTACTGGTGTTTACCTCCTGTTGAGCATTGTGCTTGGTCATAATATAATGAACCTTTGCCCCAAGTGATGCCCATGCGAGCCTGTGCCAGCCCTCCAGGGTAGTGCTTGTAGGAAATGTTGACTGGGAAGCCTGCAGAGGGTGTGCCTGGCTTTCAGGGATTGTCCAGCTGGCAGAGAGCTCCATGGGCCATGTTTTGAGAAATGCTAAAGCAACTCAGATACCTGGAATCTTCTATTTTATCAATGACAAGAAGTCTGAGGAGCAGAAGTGTTGAAGACAGGGATTTCCATAAATGGTACTTTGGTCCCTAAATGATGAGGGCTTTTTGCAGATCTCACTGCCTGATGGTGGTCACACATGAGGCTTCCCAGCAAACAGCACTAACAGATTCACAGTCTGACTTCATTGTTGTTTCCAGTGTGACTTGGACAGTTTTGTCACAGATTCTTCTGACCAATCTTAACACTGGGCAATAGAGATTGTCTAAACGGGATGCTTGGGAGTTCTTCCTCCTGCAACAATTATCTTGGGTTCTGCCTTCATTTCCCTGCTGGACTTTGTGATTTCTATCCCTGCTTGGACAGTTTTCCCTTTTGCAAGAAGATTAGGAGAGCCCGAGCCTCAGCATGCTCAGCCCCGAGCCGAGTGTGCAGCCAGGGCTCTGAGCAGCAGCAGCAGCTTAACACAAACTCCAGGGAGCTATTTTAGCAGCGAGGCCACAGAGTGACCTGGACTGGCTTTGCTCTAACCTGGAAGATTATCAGCTGTGCTTCAGGAGAGTTACTGGTACTGGTTTCGAGGCCAGCTGCTAAGCCTTTGTGCTTCTTTGTCTGCTTTAGAAATTTCCATTGTGGGGCAGGTGGGGTTTATTTATTATTTTTGTTTCTTTTCTGGGGGGTGGGGGTGGTTCCAGTATTTGATATGCAAACTGTAGACTCAGAAACGGAGCAGAATCACATGTTTTATGGAAAGGAAAATCCTCATGGGAGGAGCAGCCAGAGTTCAGGATAAATTTCTAGAGCATGCATGCACGGCATGTATCGGGGAGGGAGGGGAGCTGCTTCCCTCAGCCTTTATGCTTCTTCCATCCTTAAAAGAAACATTTATAGCTGGCAAACTTTAGAGATGTGTGATCTGAAAAGGTGATTTCTGCCAGCAAAATAAGACCGAGACTTGAGCTGCCTTGCAGGTTCTGTCAGATGACATTTGATAGTGAAAAGGTGTTTCCATCCTGAATAGGATTTCTGACTGTCTCTTGCTCTCAAGAATAGTCTTTGGAGGCTGTTCCTTGCTTTGACTGCTGTAAGATGTTCTGAGGTTTTGTTGGCTTTTTTTTTTAAAGGCACTAGAGTACAGTTTTCAGAGTAGGTTCTACCTTCAAAGTTTGTAGGGAGTTATAAAGGAGAGCAGAATGAGCTAATCCTCCACTTCCCATGTGGAAACTGTGGCAGAATGGAAAGAACTGGTTTGGTGACTCGTGCACTTTCCTGGTGGCTGAGGAAACCCATGTCCAGCTCCCAGCTTTCCTGCAGACTTCCTGGGTGTCGTGTCAGTGAGTCACAAAGGACAGCAGCTCCAGGGTCAGCCCTCTGGGTACCGACTTTCTCTCCAGCCAGCAGAGCCTGGCTTCTCCAAAGGGTGGTGCAGAGGTGTCCGAGAGACCAGGCTGGATGAAAATCATCTTCTTAGCATCTCTGCACCTCAAATCCATGAGGTGTTGGGAGACTGAATAAAGATGCCAGTGTTGGAGCGATAGGAGGATGGCAGATAAGCAGGGAGGCGTGAGGGCAGTCAGCAAGTCAGTGGCTGAGCTGCAAATAAAAATCAGTCCTCCTTGATCTAATCTGCAGACATCACACCCGTCTCCTGGCTGCTCTGACTCTGCCCTGTTCTCTCCGTCAAACCCGTGGGCAAGGAGACCGTCGTCACCTTTGTGAGCTGAGCATCCTGTCTCTGTTCTGTTTTGCACTCAGGTTGGTGCGCAGTGCCCCGTTCCCTCTGCCCGAATCTCTTCCTCCGAAGCGGTCACCAGCGTGTGGAGCCTGCCCCACACCCGCCACCTGCCAAACCACGGCCTTTACCTGTGTCTTCCGGTGTTTCCCGTGCGACCCGTCCTGCGGGAGCGCCTCCTGGGCCACCCCCGAGTTCACGCAGCGCTCAGTGGCTCCAATGGTGAAGATGACAAGGTCCAAGACTTTCCAGGCATATCTGCCTTCGTGCCACAGGACCTACAGCTGCATTCACTGCAGGGCTCATCTTGCCAACCACGATGAGCTCATTTCCAAGGTACGTGCCTGGCCTCACCCGACGGTGCCGGGCGGACGCCTCCTGCCCAGGGAGGGAAGGGCTCATTTGTGCCGCAGGACGGTGGCTGTGGAAGTCCCCAGTCCTAACCAGTACCATGGGTCTTGACTGAAAAATAGGCTCTTGGCCTAAAAGATCTGAGCTGCTGTTTCTGGTTTTAGTGATCCTGAAAATAGAAGTAGGAGACGTGTTTCTGAATACAGGCCTCTGGGTGGCCTGGCTCTCCCATGGTACCACCTCCTCTCCCTCATTTCCAGCTGTAGACCTGCACTAACTGATGGCCGGGACTGTGTAAATTACCTTCCCAATACCTGTTCATGTGCGTGCTTGTCAAAGCCAAAGGGTGGTGGTGTGATCATGATTTGGAGGTGGTCTGGAGATGGTGTCTCCATTAAACTCAGGGCTGTACCAAGAGACTACACTAAAGTCTCTGCTTCAGAGAAGGTTTTCTGATGCTTCTACTGAAATATAAGATGGCTTTACCAAGGTTGAGGAGTTGCTTAGACCCTCTAATTTTGCCAGTCTAGTAACAAGACACTTTGCTGTGAAAAAAGCAAGGGATGGATGGTAGGATGTGGTCTGAGCTGGGAAGGGTGGAAGGATTCTGTCCTGTCTTCTGATCTGTTGATCACAAGGGGAAGGGTCTTGAGGATAAGTTGAAAGCTTTCAGAGCCAGTAAGTCGGGGATCTTTGATGCAGAAAGAGCAGGTCAGTAAGAGGATCTCTTTCTGAAGTGCAAAACCTAATCTTTCTCAGTGTCTACTGGAGCCTGCAGTGCCAGGTCAGGCATCAAGTTTCCAGGTTTTGGCTGCCTTGGCAATCAACTGTTGCATAAAGTTTATTCAGCTTATAAAATTTGTGTTCAGAAAAAACAGACACTCCGTAAGATTTATTAACTGAGAGGAAATTGCACTGTGAGCTCTGTGTGTGCAACTTAAACCGGTTCAGCTTCTTGGAGCAGCCCTGGGAGAAAGGCCAGGATCAGGAGGGACTGAGGTGCTCTGCCCGTTAGGAAGCCTGTAGTGCTTCCCCTCCTCCTGTTTGCACAGGAAGGATAAGGATTTGGCACCTTGCACCAAGGGCACCTGGGGTTGACAGCAACTCTGAAGGTCCTTCTGGATTCTCCTTGTTCGATGCTCAGACCTGTTCTGTTAGAGGCTGTCTCCTTCCTTTTCCCTTGGTTGTGGGGTGGGCCAGGTTGATGTGACCTCTCTGATAGTGTCTCTGTGTGGAACAATTGAATTTAAATATTCTGTATGAATAATGCTGATTGCAAGCTGCTACAGTTTGGGTTTTTCAGTTTCTGAATAGACAAGCTTTCTGTTAGGCTGTCACCTCTGAGTCATTCAGGGCCCCTTGAGGGCTTCTCTTGTTCTGGTACAATTACAGTGGTTTTAGCAGAGCTGTCCTTGAGGATGGCAAAGCCTTAAGCTTTTCAAGAGGAGATGGTTGTACATTTCCTCAACAGAAAGAGGGTTTGAAATGTAAATGTCAGCAGTCTGTGCCCAGAGTCTGGTTGTGAAATACATTCAACATCTTGGATCAGCTGCTCATGTGCTCAGTTGAGATACCTGAAGTAGGGGGTAATCACTCCCCTGCTTTTTCATTGGGAGACTTATCACTGGCTGGATCTTGTGCTGGGACCGAAGATGCTTTACTGGGTAAAGAAGGAGGCTGGGTTTGCTGACTGTCTTTATGGTAGATTAGTGTTTGTGCTCAGCTTTTTTTTTTTTTCTATATTGCTGCCCCCCAGCCAGGGAAAACACAAGGTGGTGTGTGCCCAGTGCTTGCCCCTTTGACACTTCCTTCCTCTCCTTGTTCTGTCTCCGTGCTCCTTCCAGCTTTGCAGGTAAGTAGCTTACAGCAGGGCAGTGCCAGTGCTGCAGACTGCTTGGAATTTGAGCTTCCAGCTGTTGAGGAACGCAGAAACTGCCCAAGAATGCTGACTGCTAAAATATGGGCATGAGAAGGGAGGTTTGAAAGCACCATGTGAGGCTTTGTGTATTGAATTGTAGAAGTATTAACTGCAGTGCTGCAGAGCTTCTGTCTGCTCAGTCTGTTTGTTGTAGAATTGTGGTGTAAACTTGTCAATATTGGGACTGCACTGCTGGTGGAGCACCAGTGGGTCATGCCACTTGAATGCAAATGGTTTGGGGTTTTAGGTTTTATTTGTGAGTTAGAAACCTTAATAAGATAGGTTTGGTTTTGGTTGGTTTTTTTTATTTGGTATAACTGAAAACCATGTAAAAGTAATTGTGCAATCATAGTTTGTACAACTGGCTATTAAACTGAGAACATAAGGGCAGTCCCTGCCTCAAGGGGCTTCCAATATGTGTAAAAACCTTCCCAGGCAAACTTAAATAGTCATCTTTTTATCTGTTTGAGTTAAGTTTTAAACATCTCCCTGAGGCCTTCTGCAGTTCTTTCATCACTGCCTCCCATTAGCATCTGAGAACCAGGCAGGGCAATTGTCATGCTTGTTTTCTGTCTCAAAATGTGGCAAAAGGAAGAAACAAGGACTGTGAGGATTGAAAAAGGGAGTGGGAGATTTTGCCAAACTGGAATGTTTCTCAGTCTGGAGCATATCTCATCTCCAACCCAACTATGTCACTTTAATCAAAACAGCCCAAATGACACCATCTTTGGAAACGTTCCCTAGAAAACAGGCTTTTATGTAACAGCAGGGTGTTGGTGATTTGGCTTGATGAAATTAATTCCTCTATTCCTTTTGCCCCAAGTTGTGCAGAGACCACATGAGAGCTGTGCTGCTTTGCATGCCATGAGCTTTTAGCTCCTTTGGATGCATAGGAATTGCAGCTCTGGATGAAACTTAGCTGGAGCTCAGTCCCAGCATTGTTCTGTGTCAGGCCAGACTTCAGTTCCTCTTCATCTCCCAAGTTTCCCCTCTTAGCACTTTGGCACCACCATTAACTTACTCTGACTTCAACGTGTTTTACCAGGACCAAGTATCCTAAACTCTTTGACAAATATACCTTGGCAGGGCACTTTTGCTTTCTTTTCTACTTAAAGAAAACCTTGTACATTAGCATGGGCAGCAGGTTTCTCAATAAGCTGTTGCTATTTAAAGAAAATAATCGATGGGGAGGCTTTTAAGAAAATCCAAAACGGTTACATGAAGCCAAGCAGCAAAATGTTGCCTGCTTACTTGGCCTTTTATCTTCTGCAGACAGAGGGAGAAAGTGGTTTAGTGTGTCTGATTTGTAATAAGATCTAAATTGTGGGTTGGGTTGTCTGGCCAAGAAAGGTCTTATTGACTTAGGAAATATAAGGTGATCAGATAGATTGGGTGGAGCAAGTACCTAGTTTTCCTTTCTATATTCTTGAGTGTCTGGGTTAGCATGAGTGGAGGCTCTTGTTCCCTTGCAGCAATGCATCATTTAGAAATCTGTGCCAAATTTAGTACATACTCTTGTTTCATTGCTTTTTCCAATGCCTAAGTGGACTGAGACTTTAGAAACTCAGCCTTGCACTGCAACAGATTCCTGTGTGACCTTCACTAAGTCACTTCATGTCTTTGTTCCTCCTTTCCCCACCTGTACGATTGAAATGCTGCTGGTTTGTCCAGCCTGCTTGGAAGATAAAGCTTTGGAGCAGGTACTGTCTGCTCTTAGGAATTAGTGCAATGTGTCCTAATCCTCTTTGGCTTTACTGTAAAAACAAAATACCTTGCCAGGCAACTGTAGTTAAAAAGCATATTTCAGTGCTTTCCAATTGCCAAAAAATAACTGGAAGATACGTCTTGTTACATTTCTCCTTCCTAGGCACAACCTCCACTGATTTTTAGAATGTTTTTGAAAACATGTATATTCAATAATCAACAGCAGCAAAACCTCTCCAGGAAGGGGATGGGACTTTCATTGGGAAATGTGCATCATTTCTAGTGGGGAACAGCTGAGGTAATAGACATGCAGCAGTGTAAATAGCAGCTTTTCTACTTCTCCAAGTGGCAGATGTGATGCTGGTTTCTACCTTCTCTGTGCTCTTCAAACCCCTTGTCAGCCTTTTCTGTTTGAATTCATATGTGCTTCTTGTCCAGTAGGAAAGGATGGGAACAAGAGCAGAAAGATACCAGCCAAACACAGCCAGGTTGGTGTCTTGATTGCTGACTTTATTTGCTGCTTGAGCAGTAAATCAGCAGAAATGTCCCTGATTATGGAGATATTTGGGGAATGTCTTGTGGGCGTCCTGCAGTTTCTTCTTTTTCAATTTTTTTTTTTTTTTTTTTCATGAATTACTGTGACCCAACTGCTAAACATGATGTGTCCTCTGAAGTTAGCCTAAGGCTTGCAGAGGAAGTTTAATGTTTTCCTTTGATGTCTGCATGGGACCCTTACTGAACATGAATGTGAAATCCTTCAACACAAAAGGCTGCAGCTCTTCCAGCACAGAGAATTTGGAAAAAATAGAGAACTTGCCTGACTTTCTCAGCCGGGGTTGGATTGTTGGCTGGGGAACACTTAGAAGCTCTCTTTTGTGTCTTCTCAGACAGGAGTTGCAGGGTTTATAAGCAAACTTCCAAGATGCAAATTCTGCATTTCTATCATAGGAAAAAACTGGGGAGTGAGGTGAGGGTTCCCTATTCATGGATGAAATTCTTTCTGTTTTCTTTATGTGGGGTTTCTTCTTGCTTTAAAAGTAGATCTTGTTTATTCCCAAATATAAATTTAAGTTCTGAGCTTCACAGTGATGACCTTAAGTGTTCATTAAGGTTAATAAACTAATTCATTAACTTCATGCAAAAGTTCTTTAAGGGCAGGAAGAGCTATCACATCATCACATCTGACCTCCTCTAGAGCATGGGCCTATGGATTTCAGCCTGATTGCAGCATGTCCTTCTGAAAAAGTCTTGAAGACTTCAGGATGGAAAATTCACTGTTCCCCTTGGTCATTTTTTCCAGTGGTTAATCATCCTTACTATTGAAAATTGGATACTTTTGAGTTCAGATTTGACTGGCTTGTGCTTCCCATCATTGGCTGTTGTTTACTTTCTTTTGCTAGTGCAATAGATCTATAGTACCAGCTGTATCTTCCTGTAAAAGCTCTGGTATAGAGTAACCAAGGTCACTCCTGATTACTTTTTTTGATCGACTTTGTCCTGGTCCAGTGCTGTGGGGTTTTTTCCAGTTTTATATCTTTTTTTTTTTATTTCTCTTCATCATCATGAGTGTTTTCAACATCTTTTTAGGAATGGAAAAGTGTCTGGTCTCATTGTTCCAGCTTCAGACTCAGCAGTATCATCTTCATAGCACACACATTTCATAATTGTATTAGTCTTACTGGCTCAGCACTGCACAGAAAGCTTCTGTTCATTTATTAGCTCTTTATGCACCAGGTTTATCAATTTTATGCACATTTCAAGAAGCTGTCCAGTAGCTCTTGGATCCTGCTTTCCAGCTCTTGTTCCCTAATGAATTGTCACTTTTAGGTATTATTCAGAGCTTGCTCTTAACTGTGAGTGTTGCTGGAGTTCAAGCTGTAAGTGATGAACAGCAAAGCAGTTCTGTGAGAAGTCATTAGGGTTTTTTAGTTTCTTACTTCACTGCCGTGAACTTGTGGTCCTGGAGTCTTGGCTTCCATGAGGTGCACAATAAAATGAAGGTTGAGAGCTCTTTGGTAGAACAATGTGTCATCAAAGCTGTTAAATGGGGGCCTTTTCCTTCAGCCTTTTGAGCAGGAGGTTGAGCACTGATTAGGCTAAGCTGAACTCCAGGATCTTTGGTAGACAGATGGGTGTTGCTGTCTGTGTTGCTGCTGGCCTGGACTGGAACAGGGAGGGCAGAGGCTGGGGTTTGAGTGCCTCACATCAGCTTTCAGTAGCCTTTATATGAGAGGGTATAAACAAATTAAAATGCCCTTTGTAATGAGTATTTGCAGTTCCTACTCCATAGTACTGCTGCCTAAATTAGATCTTTCTGTCCTGTGTAATTGCTTCCTCTGGGGCTTGCCCAGCAAGTCACTGTGCTCCCACAGTTCCTACTGGCCATGATGGGAGCTGAAGACAGTGAGGATCAGGCCTCTTGTTTAGTCAGGATATGGTCGTTTAACAGAATGAGCCTAAGTAATTTATAGCTCCTTGTATAATTGTGTTTATATAGCAATTAATTGCTGTGTGATTTTAAAATATTTTGTTCTATTCCAAGAAAAAAGAAGGAAATAGGTAATTCCAAATAGTTTAGAATTCCCTGTCAAGGCAAAAGGGACTGGGTAAAAATGGATTTTTCTAATCCATCACTTTCTTTATGGAAATAATTCTCATTTCATCTGCTGCTTCCTCTGCCTTAGAATTGATGACCTGGGCATAAATAAAATATTGTTCCCATTTATTATCCAGGGAGCTGCCAGGGACGAAGGACAGTGAGTCATTGGGGGGTTTGCTGCAACTCCTGCAAATCCTGAACTGCTGGAGCATGGAGTTGATCAGGTCTGAGCCTTGCTGGGTTCACTGGGTGTTCCAGTAGTTGGCCCTTGCAGTTGGAAGAGGAGGAGGAGGCTTGCTGATGAGCTGAGCTGCCCTCTGTACTTCCTATGCAGGTGTGGACTTTTAATCTGCTTACAGCTGTAAGAAGGAACCCAGGAACAGCACAGGGATGACTCTCACACCCCTGAGCCCTCTGCTTTAATCTGTAGTTTAGTCAGATGTGCACATGAGCTTGGGGGGGGATTCACCTCCTGCCTCTTGTGGAGAGGATCCTGTCTTCTCAGGAGGAGTCACTTGTGGCAATTTCTATTTCAGTCTCATTTGCTAGTAGCAGGAAATGCTATCAGAGGGCTTCACATCTGGTGTAGGGGAACTGTTGTCTGCCAGCAAGGAGCAGATCTGTCCAGGCATCTGGCCTTTCCTGGAGAGGGGCCTCTGTCTGTCTGAGGCATTTATCTTGACAGTTTTTCTCATCCAGCAGAACTGAAACAGGCAAGGATTGAAGCTTGAATGAACAGGGAAACTCCACCCAGAGTCTCCTCTCTGAAAATACACAGTGTGTTTGCATGAAAATAACAACTGTTAGAATAACTAACAATAGCAGTGGTAGAAAATGAGATGGTCTTTACCTAAAACCTGGTATTTGAAGATTTCCAGGGCTCTCTCTCCTTTCAGCAGTGATTGCCACAGAAGGAGTGAGTTAAAACCAGATTAAGTTTAACTGCTTATGGAGTATCTTGGATATGAAAACCTTGATTCCAGCCCAGCTCTGAAAGGGGAGACTGGGTCCACGTGTGGTCTGCTTCAGAACTGTCAGGGGCTGGGCCAGTCCTGTGCTCCAGACACCTCAGTGTCTGGACACCTCTCCTCTGGTGCACATGCTTTTGTTCAGTTTCCATAGAGGGCACATCTCTAGTAATAAAATAAATTTCAGCACCACAACACTTGGGCTAGAGATGAACTTTCAGAATTTAGGCAACAGATTAAACAACAAAGGGTAACTTTTGATGAATCTTCTCATCTGTGAGGTGCACAGAAGGTGGCTTCATCTCCCTGTGGTGGATCTTATCCAGGGACAGAGAAGAGCTGCTGCCCTGGACAGATCTGCTTTTGCTTGGGAAGCAAATCTGCCCTCATTGTCAGCACCAGTGCTATTGTGAGCTTAGCAGCTGTATTAATGGAATACAGTGTTCCACTGGTACATGGACAGTCACTATTATGCTGCTAATTAAAGAACCTGTTGCATTAGCAGTTTCCATCTTCCATCCCAGTCCTGTCTTGTGTTTATCTCTAAAATCCATACAGTAGCAGTAATTAATGTGGAAAGAATGGGCTTTATCTTCCCCCCTGCCACTCTTTTTTAAAATGATTTGATTGTTAGATGCTTTGAGCTGGCATCAACCTGCAGGAAGACAGCAGTGCTCAAAAATGGGGGGAAAAACCCACAAGTGCTGTTGCAGTGAGTGCAGATTTACCAGAGTAAAATGCAGTTTTCTTCTCTATCCAGAAAGATACCACTGGGCTTTGTTGTCACCTGCTGTAGCTTTCACAGTAAATAACAAAATCTTCTCTCCATTCTGCCCTTCTACATAGCAAACTATAAAGACCCTTCCTCTGGTCTGCCCATTGCCACTTTAGTGGGCAGTGAATTGTCCTTTGGCCGAGGGGAGCTGAAGAGGAGAGGAAGGGACAGGCCTGTGCTCCCTTCTCTGGTGGGGCTCCTCATCACACACATCTATCCTCCCTGCTAGGGCTGCAGAGAAAGGAGGGATCTGTCTCCTGAAGCTGCTCTGGCTTTGTGTCCCCCCCCTAAATAAATCAGAGTAATTGCTTTTAGAAAGAAATGCTGCATCTGCTTCGTTTCTCACAGTTTTTCCATCCTTTTTCATCTTAAAGTTTTGAAGCTCAGCAGCAGCAGCAGCAGCCAGAGACCATCAAAATCACAAGAGAAGCCCCACGTTATTATGAAGTTTTATAGAAGTCATAAATTTGGTGTCGTCTTTTATTTGCCTTCGGTTGTTTGCGCCTTTAGCCTTCCCCTTTTGAAATTCCACTTTGAAGTCTGTGGGCTAGAAACACATTTAAAAATAAATAAGAGCAGAGTCCAGGAGCCCAGGGCTCTAATAAGAGGCTGAACAGCACAGGGCTCCTGATAACACGATGAGACTCCCTGGCGCTGCGTTTGAACCCAGCCAGAGGCCGGAGGGCAGCCTGCCAGGCGTGGTGGAGGGAGAAGGGGACAGAGCAGTTTGCAGCTACCTTCTGGATTTCTACATGGTTAGCAGAGCCTCGGCTTAAATTGTGTTCCAAATCGGTGCACAAAACAAAAACTCAATTTTGGGCAATTTATACTTCCCTGAATGCTGATCTTTACTAATTGCAGAGCATCCACGGAGATCTCTGCGACTGCCCTGTCAAAGTTCCCTTTGAAAGAAATCTCTTGCTCTCCCCTCTGGTGCTAATGGACACTCACACTGACACATGAATTAATAACCCGTCGTTTGCTCCTGGATCCTGACCCATTTAAACCAGTTTGTGCAGCCTCTCTGCCTGGGAGCCACGCAGCCCTAGCAGAGCAGCGGTGTCACCTTCGCTGAGCTGACGTGCGGTCGGGAGCAGCGAGGGGCAGAGCCTCGTGGCCCTCTCCTGATGGGAGAGGGCATCTCTGCAGTCCCCTCTGTCCTCTGTCTTCCTGAGCAGTGCTGATGTTCCAGGGAGGAGGCTGCAAAGAGTGGGCCAAGTGTCCTCGTGCTCTCCGTGACACTTTTTCCTTGGTGTTCTTGGCAGTTTTGTGACCAGCGCCGACTTTCCTTAGTTTCAGCTCCTGGGAACATGAAAAGAAAGAGAATCTCACTTAAAAAACAAACAAAAAGTCCTTGCTTAAACATATATATATATATAGCCATTTAAATTTGTCTGAATTTTGAGCCAAGCTGAGTATTTAAGGATCAGGAGGCTGGCATGTGGCACTGGAATGCCTGGATTTCAGAGTGCAGCAGGGTCTGTGGCATGGAAACTGTGTGAGTGCTGAAGGGCTCTGTGGGTTTTAGTCGATCTGAAGGTGGCTTCAGCTGGAAGTGACACTGAGTTCTTCCAGCCTCTCTGAAAAGTCTGCCCATTAGTCTCTCCTGCTTGTGGCACAGGGGACTTGGACCCAGCTCACACAGAGGTGCTTCTGCAGTGTGAAACAGTCGCAAGGGGTAAGGTTCTGCTCCTGCACATGCAGCAGGAATTGATGCTTTCCCTACAAAAGCAGGATATGGCAGGAGGTGATAATTTGCTCCATTAAATTCCCCTTTTCCTGACAGTGCCATCATATGGCCTTTTTGAGCAGCAGAGAATGTATTTCACTGGAGGTGGGGGAGTGACACACGCTGGTGTTTTTGCAGGGGTGTATTCAGCTGTTTTGAACTGTCTGCCCCTGGTCTCTCCCCACCTCTCCTGGGCAGTGCAGGTGCAGGTTCCTGTTGAGACAAAAGCCTCTTATCAGCCACACAGCTCAGCCCTGTGTGCAGGGGGTGAGCGAACACCTGCTGCTGCTGGGAGGCAGGATAAAAACATTGTAATAACATCTCCCATCAGAATGGAAAAAAAAATGCTGTAGTAACATTTTTCATCTTTCCAGTCTCTGTGCCTTTCTTCTCACAGACTAGAGAACCTGAGACACAAACATGGTGTAAAGCTGCTGGGATGCAGCTGTTCCTGAGATGCGACGCAGCAGGCTCGGGGTTATTTGCGATGTGTTGGATGTAAACTGCTGGGGAATAGGGCTGTGCTGAATTAATTGAATTACCTCATAGATGAATTTGGTCCACTAATTCCATATCGACTTTGGGCTTTCAATAGCATTAAGGACCCATGTGAAAACTGAATTCAAACTCAGGAATGCAGTTTGGATGGGGCATGGTCGCGTCTGCGCAGGAGGGGGAACAATGTCACTGCTTTCTTTCCCTGACGTGGGTCTGTGTCTCGGAGCAAAATTGAATCTCGGTTTAATCTGATCGTTGGCTGTCCCTCCTGCAAGGGAGAACAAGGTGGAATTAATGAACCCTGAGGAGGTCTCTGTAGATACAAGGACCAAGTAATTGAGCTCTCTCTCCCGTGGGGAGTACGTGAGCACTGTGCAAGCAGAGGGTTGAGAAGCTTGTGTTGTTGAGGGCAGGCCCCAGAATTTGCAGCTGGTATTTTTGTAGTTCTGTTGTCCCAACTGCCTTTCCACTGTGCAGTGATTCCCAAGGAACCTCTTTGTAGAGCCATCATACACCTAATGCTGTTACCAGGCATAGTGGTTCCTCTGACACATTGCAGGACTAGATAAGTCATAGATTTTTAATCAAATCATTATTGCCATAATTAATAGGGCTTGAAAGGTGCAATTAAGGCAGAGCTTTCTGGGCATCTTGGTTGTTTGGTGGGATAGCAGCTGGTAAGAACTGGAATTAGGTGCTAGACAAAGAAGGATGAGTGTATTTTGATATGCAAATGCATGTGCTCTCCAGTTGGATTGATGTCAGGCTTTGGTCATACTTACAGGTCTCCCTTACCCAAGTTGTATGATAACATCTCATCCTTAGATGTTTAAGGGTTAAATCAGTAGCAAGAATAGATAAATCTTACAGTCAGTGTTGTGCAAATGACTGTAGTAACTTAAAAACAAAAGCTGCACACGTAGGTGGGCAGTGAGTGATAACTGAATAGATCCTTGGATTAATTTTTCTCACACAGACTTCAGTGCCTATTAAACCTGGGAGTTGATCATACTCTTAGGGAGTTGCTCTGTCCCAGTAGGGATGTCACAAGCACAGAAAATGTCCTTTTTTTGAAGAGCCCAGATGGCTGTGGTCATTGTGCTTCTCCTGATGCTGCCATCTCACACTGCCCAGGATGTGCCAACTGCCCTTGCTCCCCGGCGGTGGCTTTGGCCCCTCTGTTCCCATCTGCATCTTGCAGGGAGAATTACTTGTAGCTTTTAAGAGCGTCACGTTGAGGGGCACACTCTGTTCCTTTCTTCCTCTTGTACCTCTTTGGGACCAGTTGCCTTTTCATTTTTGTTTTATTGGTTTCTTAAAAGGCTGCCAGCTGGATATAGGTATGTGAGGGTTTTCTCTGCTGCAGTCTGCAGGGAAGAAGCATCAGTATGTAGCCATTTAGTCCTGGCAACTGCTTCCTATTTTTCCAGATGATTCCAGCCAGCTCTTTTTGTGTTGAGCCTATTGTCAAATGCCATCACAAAGACTTGGGGTATTAATCCTGTCATCTGTTCAGCGTGTGGAACTGCTGAGTGGGTTGTGCAGTGAATGAGAAGCTGTAGGTACTAGGGAAAAGGGGTATGGTGTGTGGGCGTGTTTGGAGCAGGTTCAGAATTCATGCCTTTCCCTGGCTGTGCTAAGGGAATGTAAAAATTCCCTTCTCTGTCTGCAGCCGTCACCAGTAATGGGAATGTGCAAGTACAGAGCTCTGGGGGGAGACAGGTGGAACACTGAACAGGCTGGAGTGGTGGAGGGGCTCAGCCCTTCCCTGACCGTGGCTGTGGTTGTCTGGGTGCCACTGCTCCCCTGAGGAAGGCTCAGGAGCAATCATGTGTCTTGCTCAGAGCAGTGAGAGTGGCAGCTTCAGCACTTCAGATTGAGGCCAGAATATAACACATGGGCTACACCAAAATGACAGCTCCCAAGGTCATGGGTGTTGAATATATAAAGATTCGAGCTTTGAGTGTTGCAGGCTGAGCCCATCTCCAACGAGCAGAACGTGTCTGCTGTGAAGGAGCTGGCCCTGGTGAGCTGCTGGCTGCCTGTTCAGCCTCCTCCTGCGGCAGATCTGGTTCAGCAGCGTCTCTGAAAGCCCAGCTCCCTGGCCTGCAGACTTTCTCTGCCCGAGCTGCAGCTCTGCACTCTGGGGCTTTGCCAGCAAATTTAGTTTGAGAACTTCCTTCTCCGAATGGCTTTGTGTATGCCCCCATGCTGTGATTATTTAGTAGTCTGATTGCCCTTTAAACTGGATCCATTGTATGGTACAAGGAGAAAAAGCTTATTTCCCTCAAAGCCACCCACCCCCTGCAAAGTACTTGTTTTTAAAACGAATGATTTCACAGATCTAATTTGGAATCAGCACAGCTGAGGGGGGCATAATGAGCGTCTGTAAATTGGGTGATAGGAACTTCTTAAACCAGAGCAGCTGCCAAAGGCTTCTTAGCGTGGAGCTTCTGCTGTAAGGAGAGACAGCTTGGCAGGATCTGCAGCCAAAGAGCTGACTCCAGGCTTGTGCTTTCCCACCTGGGTACTCAAATCAGCATTCTTTAGGCCCTGCAGCTTTTAGAGGCCCCCACGCTGAGCAGAGCACCCAGGAACAGGGAAGGTTTTTGAAGGTGAGTGGTCAGGAGGAATGAGCAGCCGTGCGTTGTGCTTCTCCAAAGCCTGGGTTGGTTTTCAGAGGGCTCAGGCAGGATGGGGAGAGTTTTGTTGCTGGCATACACAGATGTGTTTCCAGCCAGACACTGAGCATTAGCAGTGCAGAGAAAAATGATGTGCTGGGGCTTTCAGTCAGAAACAACAACAAAAAATCCTTTCCATTTCTTTCAGCTGGAAAGTGGTGCCAAGAGCTGTTGTTTTAGGGAATGAGAAGTCTGGATTTATAAGTGTGTGTGTGTGTGTGTGAGACACACCTTTGAATGTGTATCAAGAAAATCTACGTGAAGAAAATGTACAGCACAGAAAAGTAGGTGTTGCTGCTGACTGTCACTGTTCAATGAAAACCAAGCGTGTTGTGGAAATCTCTTTGTGTGTTTCTTAAAAAAACCAAAAGCCAGCCAGAACAAAGAAAGGAACATCTGTTTGTGGATAAATATACCTGTTGCTTCTGATTCCATCGCGCCTGTTACAGCATGTGCCAATTTTTCTGGAGTGCCAGAAGAAAAGGAACATGTCCAGAAAATGCTGAGGTTACAACATGCAGATAAAACCTGTCTGTGCTGCCTTTATAAAGATACAGTTAGTCTTGCAGGGAGCAAATGCAGTGATGAACTTGGTGGTGGTTGCCAGGCTGCTCTCCTTTATATGATTTGCCAACTCCTGAGCTGTCTGGAGGGTGGATATCGAGGTAGACAGCAGCACTGAAAGCTGAGCAGTGTTTTTTGAGAAGCTCTGCTTGGGGATGAGATAAGTAATGTGATTTTGGTTTGCACTGACCACCCTTGGATATCCTAAAGCACTGGCTTGAGCTGGAAGGAAGGGCACCTCTGAAAGGATGCTGCTGTCCCCTGGGAGTGGGCTGGAATGGTGTCCAGTAAGCCTCGAACACAAAGCTGATGGGTTTGGTTTTGTTGTTTATTAAAGACAGGCCTTTGTACAGCAGCAATGGAAAAAACTATTTTTGTACCAATAAAAACTTTGCTCCCAGGGTTGTTGTCATTGGCAAACTTAGTCACTTTGGTGTGTATGGAAAATTATTTACTGGGAAGGACTGGATGCTTAGCAAGCTTCATCTGCTTTCATTTTGTGCTGCTGGCACACATACTGCTCTTGATCTTCTCTTTCATCCCTGTGCCCCACCCACAGCCTGTCTGTCCTTCCAGGCTGGTATCCCTCTTGTGCAGCACTGTTCCCTGCAGCAGGCAGAGGGTTGCCTGGGGCTGGCCTGGACTCTTCTTTCTGGCCTGGAGGGGCATCAGCCTTGTGTCCTACTTTACCACACAGGATGGTGAAACAATGCAGTGTGTGTTTTGTAGCAGCCAGGCTAGACCTAGTTGGCATGTGGGGTATCAGCCAGCTGACAATAATAATAATAATAAAGAACTTGAGTGCTGCAGAAGGATTAAAAGAAGCTTCTCTAATAAATGCAATTACACAAACATGCTTGAGCCATGTATCCTATTTAATTCCTTCCCAAGAAGAGGCATTCCTCGGGGCACTGCTTTTGTATGAGTGAAAGAGATAGCCAAGTGCCTCAGGCATCCTCTCTGAATCCAGAATGGCTCTCCTGTGCCCCGGGTGGCAACTAATATTGGGCTTTAGCTTCCTCTGAAGAACAGTTGTTCCTCCAGGACTGACTTAGTGACTTTATAGCTGTCAGAGCCCTTGCTGCCATCCAGACCTCCCAGGCAGCTTCCACTGCTGGCTGTGGCATTGGGTTTGCCCACAGACACACCTCTGCTCTGGGGTAAGGAGCCTTTTTCATACATTCTTGCAGTTGGGGGACCTTCCAGAGGGCTTTGGCCACTTCTGGAGGGTACCTTGACCACAAAAAGAGTACCAGGCTAAACACTCTGACAGGCTGTACTTGTTCTCTCCTCAGGGCAGGTTGAAATCCTGCCTTTGGTGTGTTTTATTCTCTCCTGCTGGTCAGTGAATTTTCTTGCTCTGCCTTTCACGTGGACAGGACTCCTGATGGAAAGAACATCTTGCAGGCTTCTCCAGAGCTGCTTGCTGGTACCCCAGGCAGCACCCAAGAAGTACATGCTGAAGCTACTGAGTTGATAGCTCTGGGAACTGGGACCATTAGCTGGAAACGTGGAGCAGCCTTCTCAGTGCAGGGAGACTATTAAAATGGAATCCAGATTCATCCACAGTTTTGCTGGTTTTCAGGAGTGCACTTGGCATTGCTTCTCAGTGAGGCAGGGGTTGGGCAGACAGAGGGCTAAGTCCCTAGGGCTGGGCTGATGGAAGGGGACACCCTGGGAATGGCAGGGTCCCCCCAGAGATTGCTGTAGGTGATGTGGGGAGGGCACGTTTGTGCTGCCCCAGTGGCAGGTTGCTCTTCACTAAGTAGATGACCATTGTTAGTAAGCTGGAGAGGTAAAACTTGTTCTCTTTTCTCTCCAAACAGTCTCCCACCTTTTGAGGGCATGCTGGCTCATCTGTTGAAGCTGAGGTTTTAAGAAAACTATTTAATATCCCAAGGTTTCTGATAAGGTGCAAAGGAAAGGATTAAATGGTCCAGGAAAGCTGCTTTTTGAGTTTCCCAGCTACTTGCCTCTTGCTGCATATGTTCTCTGAGGTATTTCAGGAGGTAACTTGTGTACAGAGAACAACTGTGCTCTTGCTCATAAGCACCCAATGTTTAATTCAGTGTATGCTTGTCAGGGTGCATGAAAAATGCAGGTGGCACTTGCTGCATGTGAGCCAGCTCTTGTACACGAGGCACCGTCGTGGGGTAACGTTACAGACTGGACACAAATGGCTCTTGCTGGCTTTTGGAAGTGTCCTGGATACCTGGAGTGCCCTGCTGGGCTGGCATTGCCCTGCTCTCCTTGAGATGCTGCCTTTTCATGGTGATGCTTTAAGATGCTGAGGGAACATGGGGCAGAGAGGATGTGCCATGACTGGTGATTACCTGGTGTGGTTTTGCTGCTGCGTGGTTCTATCTTGTCCACGTTCATCTCTCCAGTTGTATCTCATCCTGTGTTTAGATCCAGTCCAGTCCTGAAGATCTCCCTGGGATCAGTGGCAGTTTGAAGGCTTACAGACAACCTCAGCAAAGTTAAGATCTTTTGTAACATCACTAGAGTAGAGGTTGTATTTCTGTGCACAGCACCTTGCGTGAAGAGGTCCCAGTCTGGGTTTGTCCAGTGCTCATCTGGGTGTTTTCCTGAAGGGAACTGGTGTGCCATCCAGGGCAGCAGCTCGTGCTGGTTCCAGGCTGTGGGAAGTCTCTGTGAGCACTGTGGCTCTAGAGCAGAGATTCAAGCTGGTGTCTGGCAGCGAGGCCGCGCTCAGGGAGACTGAGGCAGTAGCGTGAAATTCATCAACAGAAGTGAGAGGGTGAAAATCGACGTTGCTGGGATGGGAGAGAGGAACCAGCTTAACTCTTGTATGGCACTGGGTGTGCTGGTGACATCAGGTGACATTCCCAGTGGGCTGCCAGTATGCCTTGTGAAACAGGCAGGTGTTAGAACTGGAGGCGGCTGTCCCCGCCTGCAGGGTGAGACCTCTGCCACCAGGGCTCATCTCCTGACATTCTGCTTTGTGCTCTTTCCCTTTGGAAGGCTGCAGGGAGAGGTGTGTTTCCCAGGCCCTGTCTGACAGTTGCTATAACGACCGTTAAGAGAGTCGCTGAGGACAGGTCCTGGTTTAGCCTCGTTTCTGTCAACAACTGAATTTCCTTTTCTTGCCTTTCAGTCCTTCCAAGGAAGCCAAGGACGAGCATACCTCTTCAATTCAGTGTGAGTACAACTTCCCTGTCATCCTCTGCATCTCTTAGAAACCCTGATGAGGAAGGAAACAAAAGGGCAGTCTTCCTTTAGAAAAACCTCTGCCTAAGCCTTGGGAGCTTGCTGAAGATGACGAGGAAAAGGCAGGAAATAGCACTGATTCATATTTGGATTTATGTTGAGGTTTCAGATAATCATCTAGGAAAAGGTTTTTTCGTCATCAGATTGAGAAATAAGAGCTAACAGATGAGTCATTCTCTTCTTAGAGAATGTAGTGGGACCAAAGAGTCAAAAATTCTCTAAATGTAGAGGAAAAAATGGTATCTGAATACAAACTTAGATTTTAGAGCTAGCATAAAAATTAAGTATAATTATCCCAATAGCTCACTTCTGGTGAAATCGCTGCTGGGATGTCATTTGGGAGAACTGCTGATTCCAGTGACAATTTTTCAAGTTTCCATTTGAGAAAATGAAAGTATCATTTTATCAATTGGAAAATGAAACTCTTTCTCAAATGCCTGATTAGTGCAATTTACCCAAATGTTATTAATCTTCTGTTGAAAGCTTTATGGAATTTGTAGCTGAAGAAAAGTTCTATTTCACCTTTTCATTCTGTTCTGGAACCAAAAGAGGTGTTTGTTTGGGGCACAGCTGCCACACATGGCACCCTGAGCTCCCTGCTTCTGATTTCCAGTATTGCAGTGAAACTGCTATGGGAAGATGAACTAATTGGGAGCATCTCTCTTTTTTTTTTCCCCCAGAGTTAACGTGGGCTGTGGCCCTGCAGAGGAGCGGGTGTTATTAACAGGATTACACGCGGTTGCAGATATTTACTGTGAAAACTGCAAAACCACACTGGGCTGGAAATATGTGAGTATCACTCACTATCCATTGGTTCTCCTGTGGACATCTTTGCTGCAGCCCTTTCTGAAGTTGTGCCTAACGTAGTCTCGTGGAAAGAGCCTTACCTTGGGAACCCCAAATGTGGGTTCTGGTCTGTGGCCATGTCTTTTTTTCCTTCCTGTGTTTCTATTTTCCCTCCTGCCTTGTGTTTGTTGCATCCATTAAGGGCAGGAGCTCTTTGTGGCTAATGTATTTTTTTATTAATATGCAGCATGGGCCTGGTTTTGGTGGGTGTCCCTTAGCAATATTTAACACAAGGATAACTTCAATCAGTCTTTTGGTTCATACTGTCTTCTTTCCCCCAATGATATCAGAATAACAGAATGATCCATGTATTGTTAATCTTGTGTCCTTCCCACTGGAAATGCTATTGAACATGAGTTTATCTGTTTGCTGTCTCTCGCTCTCCATAAATTCAATTACCTTCAAATAAAGCCTTGTGCTACATCCTGATTTCAGCTTCAGGAGGCACGCAGTGTACTTGTTTGTCAAAACGTTTTGGCCAGTGTCTAAACAAAACATATAGTGTGTCTGAGGCCTCTGGGCAGAAATATTCTTTAATAAATCAGTTGAAAGGCTATAAAAAGTAAAGCATCAAAAATGGATGCAGTAGTAATTCATGCAGAAACACAGCATGGGTCTCACAAATGGAGGAAGGCACTGAGTACAGAGATTGAGTTCATTGTACAGCAAAAATACAGAATTCCATAAACACAACAGTAGGCCCAAGCCTTTCCAGCAAGAGAACTCATGTTTTTTCAAGTGTGGTACATACATGTGTGCAGAACACCTGAGCCAGAGCTGAAGATGCAGCCTCAACATGGGGAGTCCCCCCTGGTTTGGGATCTGCTGGAATTCCTTCCATCCTGCTGAAGCAAGGTGTGTTCTGCAGCTGCAGGCACACGCCTGTGGCCACTGAGTCCTTCTCATCCCTTGGTGCCCATTTGCTCCATTTCCACCTGAGGGTCACCTCAGTCCCTCTCCTTGCTGGTGGCAGTGCTTCTACAGCCCACTTCAGCAGAGACCTCAACTGCTGACACGTTCCCAGACCACCTCACAAGAGGTGGATTGTAGCACTGAGGATTCCTAAGTCATAGTCCAACAGCACTTGCTGTTGGCCTCTGGAAAGCTGCAGCTTTGCAGGGGGCTTGCTGTGCTTTTTTCCATCCTGTAAAGACCACTAGAAGCAGGATCTAAGATTCTTCCAAGGTAACTTTTCTGAAAGCTAACAGAAGGATCTGCAATTTGACTGGTGTACACTGTAGACAAAGCTAAGACTTGTGCCAGCTTTCCTAGATCTGACCTGTAACTGTCACTTTACCTGCAAACATCATCTTGATCTCATTCTTCTTCCCTTTTTTTTTTTTGTTTTGTTGGGTTTTTTTTTTAGGAACATGCTTTTGAAAGCAGCCAGAAGTATAAAGAAGGCAAATACATCATTGAACTAGCTCACATGATCAAGGATAATGGCTGGGATTGAATGGGAAGAGCCCAGCCCTACCAGCGTGTAAGAGAATGCCATCCAACCGAACATTATATCCAAGAGTGAGAGAGTGACTGAACGCTTGGTTCCATGCATTTAGAGGCTCTGCAATCTGGGAGCATCTTCACACCCTTCTCCATCTTTATTGGTGACTGGCCTCTAAATTTCTGTCTCTCTGTCTCTTTGCTTTGTATCTGTTTGTGAGTTGACCCTGGCTGCTTCTCTCTCTGTTCTGGCGTTGGCTCAGAGAATGCACCGAATGCCCGACAGCCATTTCCATCCTGACCAGTGTTTAGGTACAAACTGAAGTTGGCTCTGTGGTGGCATTTTACCAGAAGGTCTCGGTGCGGGAGGAAGACCCCGAGTTTTGGGCAGGAGAAGGTGGTAGGGGGTGGGGAACGGGCCCAAAGGGAAGGCATCAGAAGTTGAAACTGCACTTCTCCTTGAAGTCCTGGTTAACCAAGGCTTGACAAGATCTACCTGTCTAAGCGGACAGACAAATACCTCACGGCTGCGTTCTCTCCAAAGCGCTGCTCCGTGGGTGGAGCTGCAGGCTGAGCAGGCTGGGCACGAGTCGTAACCAGTTCCCCCCGCGAGACAACTGCAAAGCTGTGTTTTGTTTGCCATATAAACTTGTTGTTCGGAGAGGGGGGGAGTTGGGGGTAGGACCTGAAGGCTGGAGAGATTCCCTGCCTCTCCTTTTTCTTGCTGTTTCAGGGTAAGGAGGCTAAACATCCCAGGAGAGCACAGCTGTTGGGGAGCTTCCTCACAGCTGGAGAAACCAAATCCTGACTCTTGAGCCCTTCAGAAAGGAGAAAACCACTTCAGGCACAAAGGGGCTGGAGCTGCAGCTTAGAAGCTATGACAGGGGGATATAAAAGTCACGTGCTAGGCAAGGAAGAGGAAATGATGTGGAAGAGGATGGAGACAAACTTAGTAATGCAGGGTACCCCTTGATTTCCTGGCCTCCACTGAGAATCCTTAGGGGGCTTTTACCAATCCTTCACAAGTGCAAGTAGGAAAATGCTGTTACAGAATATTTTTTCTTAAACCACAGGCCCCAGCCATCAGCTCCATGCTGGGAGCTGGGCAGAGAAACGGTGTGAGTGGGGAGAGGAGGGAGCAGAGGAGCCTGGTGGTTGTAGCAATGTTGCACAGGTGGATATTTCGAGCCCTGAGGTATCCTCCCTAAATCCTTTCCCTCTTTTCCCTCTCCCAGAAGCCTGTTGCAGGTTCAGGGGAATGGGGAAGAAAAAAAAAGAAACATCTTCCTGCTACCCCTGAAAATTGTCTATGCCTTGGAGTTTAAAGGGGAAGGGTAGATGTGAGCATCATAACTGCAAGGGACAAGTCCTTCCCATTTTAATGTTTTCATTTTAATGACTGTGGACCTTCCTGAGATGGTTGGTGGGGAAGGGGCATTGTGTGTGAGAGGGGAGCTGTGTTAGACCTAAATGACAATGTGAAGTTTGCAACAGTCCAGCCAGTATCTGGTGCACAACTTGAGACTATTTAACTGAATTAGTTTTATCTCTCGAGAGTTAATTTTCTTTTTGTTTGTGGAGTTCTTTCAAGTAGGTTAATCCATTGGGGGGAAATCTTTCTTAATCCAGAAGGAAAGAGTATTGTGCAGGGGTTTGTAACTCCTTACAAAACTGAAGCTTTGGAGCTGTAATCTGATGTTGCTTGTCCCCACCCCTGGGACACTCATGGTGGGTCAGGATGAAGGGACTGGTGCTGAGAAAGTAAATTGCTGCTGAAGGAAGGGTATGTGAGCAGAGAACTGCTCAGGACCAGGGTGGAACTCACATGTTGAGTCCTGGTACTGAAATCCAAACCTGATAGCCCTTCTAAGCAAACAAAGGGTGTTTTTACTCTTGAACCACTATTCTTTATAGCCTTGGAGACAGGAGTGAGATGGATACTGCCTGAGGTGGCTGGAGCTGGCCCAGTTTGTGGCTGGCCTCTTAGGAGGTGACTTCTGCCTTCACCATTTCTGCCGTGGCTGTGTGACAGCTGCTTTGGCTTTGGTTTCTGAGAGGCTCTGCTTCCATCATCCACATTCCCTTCAGTGACAAAAAGTCAGTAGAAATCAAAAACTCTGCAGGACCTGCTCTCTTATTGACTTTGGCACTGACCTGGTCCCATTTTCCTATCCTTTGGTTGGTGATCCATGACAATTTAAGGGTCTTTGACTAGTGGGAGGTAATTGGTGTTGTTTGAAGAGCTTTTCAGTCTCCCCAGATGTGAAACCTTTCCAGGGGTCTGGTTGGAGCTGGGAGAAGGGAGAACCCTGAGTCATTAATAGGGCGTTGAGAAACAAAAGCACAGGGGTGCTGATGGGTTTATGTTGGTACTGAGAGTGATTGTCCAGAAAAAAAGTGGTATCAGGGTAGGTCTATCTGGAGGGCTGCTCTGAGAGATCAGAACAATCACTGCAGAACTACTAGATGTAAATGTTTTTATGCTTGTATTTGGGTCAAAAGAGGCCGATGATCCATCGGATTGGGCTGCTTTTAACTGTTCACAGGGGTTACACTTTTAATGGCAACCAGTCTAAGCTTGAACACAGCAAGGTCTTAATCTGGTTTTAATTGGTTTTGTCCCATCAGCACCCACAGATTTACTCTTGCTGAGAATCAGGCCTCCAGCCCTGATAGAAAAAAAAAAACAGATGTGCCTGTGAACGTCCCCAGCACCCAGAGAATGATCTGTAGAGTGGCTTTAATACACTGTACTGGGAGAAAAACAGCCTTGGGAGGCTCCTGGGCATTGGTTCTCTGCTGTGTGCCCGGTAACTACAAAACACTTCTGAGTCTGCTGCTAACTCCTCTGTGACTTGCTGTGTTGGCACACATGGCAGTGCTGGGGCTGGTGACTGGGCAGGACCGTTGGATCTGTGTGCTGGCGGCTGGCAGGGTTGGATCAGGTTAAAGTGATGACCCAGAGAGTGATCCCTTCAGATTATGACCAAAGAACCTCAATCTCTGAGCTGCCTGGAGCCTCTTCATTCCCAGCTGGGGTGAGCAAGGTGGGCCTGTTGTTTCCACCCTGGAGATGTGGCCCATGGAACCGACCTCCTCAGGCAGGCCCAGCGCCCAGGGTGCTGCTTTCCATGGGTGCCAGCCTCAAGAAAACACAAACAGCAGTGAGTTTTGCTCTTTTGTTGTTCTTTGTTGGGGTTTTTTTTCTTTTTTTTTTTTTTCTTCTTTTTACATGGCAGCCTCATCCCTGGCAAGCTGCCTGTGCCCCTGAGTTTACCTCACCCCCACCTACCCCTAAGCTCAGACTCGAGTAAGTTTTAAAATATTTGGCTCTGGTGGATTATCTGGTGTGAAATCCTGATCCCTGTTTTAAATATTCAGATGATAATATATACAAAGCAGAAAAAATTTAACATTGTCTTGTTGAATATACTTTTGTAAATATTATTTAATTTTTTTTAATAATATATTTGGTGCTGTTTTCTCAGAGCCCCTCCCTGAGAGCACTTTCCTGTTGTTTATAAATGATGCTGTTTCCTTCTGTATTTGTTGAAAAAATATGTTTAAAGGGAAACAAAGATCATAATATATGTTGTCCTCTTCAGTCGATCCATTTTAAAACGCTCTGGACGTGGCAGGAGAAGGGGAGTTGCTGCTGATTCCACCCGGCAGGGCTGTTCTGCAGTGTGGGCAGGGGCCAGGTTACAGATGGCAGCCTGGGCAGCTGCTGGGCTGGGGGATGGGAGGCAGGTGCAGGCACTTGGAGCTCTCTGGCCTCTGGAGCTGAGGCTTAAACACCTTCAGTTGGTGCCCGAGCACTGTCAGGCAGCTGGAGCCCCAAGGCAGCCACAGCAAGTCCTCCGGGAGCTGCTGAGGTTCCATCCAGGCACAGCTTTCTCAAGGAGATCTGGTTTGTGGGATCCAAGCAGGACTGAAATTTTCTCTTGCACCAGTATTGGCTGGAATGAGGTAGAAATGGAATCAGTAGAAATTTCTACTGAGACGTAGAAATGGGGGTGGAACATGAGCTGCACCCTCCGGGTCGCTGTTGCCAGTTGCTCGGGAGCAGCAGGGATGGAGATTTCAAACTTGTTTTTAAACTAAAACCTGAATCTTTGGACATGGATCCTGGGGGTTTTTTGAGGGTTGTTTGGTTTTGTTTGTTTTTGTTTTTTAAACCAGGCTGCTACATAAAAAATTAGAGTAAAAGTTTACCTCTCTGGCAGTAAAGTTTTGGGTTTTGTTTTCCTTTGTCTTTCACCTCCCCCCTCCTCCCCCTTCTTTTAATTCATTGGGTCTCTTGTTTATTCCAAAGTGGACCAACAGCACAAACCACTGGACTGTTTTGCTGAGCGAGGAGCTGTTTTCAGTGCTGAGTAACTGTTGCACGCTCTTTAATTCTCTGTTTTTGGTGCACACAATAGAAAAATATACAGGAAAAACAGAACAATACACACAAAAAAACCCCAGCCACCCTACGAAGGAAATCTGTTCTTGAGATGCTCAAGTGAGAATTTTCTCTGTGTGCATTTTTCTAACTGCTCTGTGAGTTAATCATGCATTTCATTGCACTTCTTGTCTCGGGAGGAGCATCACATTTCTGTGTGAACCAGTTCTGGGATGAAGAGGTGACGCCCCAACGCCCGGGTGGGTGAACATAGCTCAGCTCAGTGGGAAGGACTCTTCTCACCAGGTGAGAGGCCTCAGAAACTCAGATTACGTTAGGCGTAGTCTTGGCAGAATCCTGTCAAAAGAGAATAAGCAGAAGAGGGGAAACAAAAACATCTTGAATTCAAAAAGAAAAAAAAAAAAACCTATTTAAATGCAACAGAATGGCGTTGGGTGAGGTACAACCACAGAGAAGCTGTTCTCATAGCTCTGGACTGTATGCATCCT
The DNA here is from genome assembly GCA_025447755.1 of Corythornis vintsioides. Taxonomy (NCBI): domain Eukaryota; kingdom Metazoa; phylum Chordata; class Aves; order Coraciiformes; family Alcedinidae; genus Corythornis; species Corythornis vintsioides. Next base: position 65,006 of record JAOEGS010013281.1, on the reverse strand, counting down.
TTGTTTTGTTCTCATAAGGAAATGGGAATGCTTTCCCCACTGACAAAACTAAAGGAGAATATTTCCAATACCAGCCTGTCTGTTGATGCTCTCGTGTTTACAAATGTGTATACTTTTATTTCTTTGACCTTATTTTTAAATATTTTTTGTTTTGGTTTTGTTGGGTTGGTTTTTTTTTGCATATTCTTTCAGGTCATTTGCTTCAGTAATAAATGCAATTGTTTGTTTTGAAATAATTGAGTTTTCACCTTTTCATGTATTTGTACATTGTATATAGTTCTTCAGTATTAGAGGGAGGCGTATTGTTTGTCATATTTACAATATGTGTTGGTGCTCATTTGAGAAAATAAAATTTTCAAGTACTAAAATTCCTGGTCCATGGTTCTGTTCTCCTACACTCTCTGCAACCTGGAGGCAGCAAAATTTGGTTGTTCAAAAAATGTTACATTTAGATTGAAAATAGTCCTGTTATCCACTTCTGATACCTGCTGGTCTGGAGCATCAGCTCGTGTGCCCTGGGATCACTTCAGCACCTCAGAGGCTGCAGGGACAGGCAGGGGTCCCATTGGGCAGAGCAAAAAGATGATCCTTGGCCCCTGGAGCCTAGAACTGGTTACAAGAGGAAACCCTAAACAGACCAGGAGACAGTGCTGACCCGCCTGGCACCATCATGCCAAAACCAAGGGCCTTTCCCTAAAGCAGCCCAATGTGAGAATACAGAACAGCTCCTTGGAATACTGGAGGGAGCTTGTCCACCTTGGATATACACTGTCAGGAGCTGCCACTGCTTGGCTTGTCCCACGGCGTCTGCTCCCAGGTAAGCGAGGTGCAATGTTTTCAATCCCAGCTACCTTCAACTCAAAAAATCCATGGGATTGAAAGCAGTGCTTTACCTGAGCTGCTGTGGGCTGAGCTGATGGAGGTGGCCAGACCTGTCCCCATGCCCTGTGCCAGTGCCCAGCAGTTCACCGTGCCACCCCGCACCGGCTCAGTGCCCTTAATTCCCCACGCACCTGGGAAAGCAACTTAACCCTCTTTGGAGAGGACCTGCTGGTGCCAGCTGTGAAATGCCCTGAGCTCAAAAGTGTAGCTCAGGCCGCAGCCAGAAAAGCTGCAGCTGCGAGGCTGGAGGTGAGGAGGAGCTGGGGGGGGTCCTGGGAGGCAGGCGAGAAGCGAAGGAAGATGGGGCTGTGAAGGGGCATCCTGTGCCCATGGTGCGGGTGAACAGGTTCGGCTGATGGGGCGGTCGATACGATTAATCCCTTGCCCAGTGTAAGGGGAAATTACTCAGGGTAATTTCCTGAGTTCGTGGTTTCACCAAAACCTTAATTTGCCACGGTTGGCACCGTGCCCATGTTTGACAGTGCTGGGTGTGTGCTCTGAAGGCTGCCCTGGCATCCTCGAGGGATAGGAGGACGAGACGTGCGCTGCCTCCACCCCGCACGGCAGCAAGGGCTGGGGGATGATGCCATCTCCAAACGATGTGAGCGAGGCTGGATCCCTGGGCACACCCTGGTGCCTGGAGCTGAGCGCGAGCTCATGCAGGGCAGCTCGTGGCCGCTGCACTGGGTGTCTTCCTACAATCCCCTGAAGCTGCTGTAGCTGAAGAGCTGCTGCTGGGCCCCTCAAAAAACCCAAAGGTTTCAATCCCTGTTTCCATCTCGTGTTGTCAAGACACTGATTGCTCCATTGAAAGGGTGTTAACCAAGCGCTGGCTGCCCGTGGCCCTGCCTGTGTGTGCCAGAAAAGGGGTTTGGTTTCTACCACAGTCAGTTGTTCCTGATGGGGCAAAGACACAGGCAGCCCAGCACAGGCATCCTGTCCCTGGGCCACCTACATCTGCTGCTGCCATAGCCCAGAACAGCCAAGCATGGAGGGCCCGGGTCTCTGACCCTCTACATTTTACATTAATTCTTATATGTGAGAGAGGAAAGTAAAAATACTTCTGCCTTATTTCCCTGCCTTTTCCCCTAAGTCTGCTGCTGCGGCAGGAGGGTGTGAGCCTGGGCAGCATGGGCTGCAGAAATCCCTGGGGGGATGGAGAGGAGGACTGGTGGATGTCTCCAGCAGGAGAGGAACTCCAAGTGTGGTTCAGTCAGGTTCTTTCTGACCAGCCGAGTTGTGAGCACCTGCTGCGGCACCTGGCCAGATTGGCCCTAAGCCCTGTAGGGAAATTCCCCCAGGGAAAAGTGTCATGTTCAGTATTCCCCACCTGAGCATCCAAGTGAGAGCAGGAGGGTAGACTCAAGGGTCTCTCAGCAGCAGCCCTTGGATGTGCTATTAAATTATAACCAGGCATGAGCCAGCCAGGGCAGCTCTTGGTAGCCAGGTGCAGAGGGGCTGGCTCAGGCAGCAGCAGACAGGGGCTCTGGGGAGTTTGCTGCTGCAAACGTGGCCCACGGCTCCACAGCAGGAGAGAGGGTTGGGGAGAGATATGGTGGAGGGGGGGATGCTGGTGCATGAAATCCCCTCCTCTGTCCCCAGGGCAGTGCTGCCCAGCAAGGTGATGATGCTGCCAGAGCCACTATGACCTTTACTCACAGTCGGAGGACAGGCTATAAAGAGCAATGGGGCCAAGCACAGGGCAGGTCAGTCCCAGAGCTCCTCTCAGCGCCTACCAGTCAAAACGAGTTGGGTTTCTTTCAAAAGGTGATCACGAAGCTATAAATACAGCAGTGCTGGTGGCCTTTAATCCTGGTTCAAGAGCAATTTGACACCCCTGCCTTGCTCTTCAGCCCTTCTCACAGGACACAGGAGCTGGGGAGGGATGCTGCCAGTCTCTTCTCCATTGATTCACCTGATCCCTTTTGTCCTCTCGGATGAACCACTTGGGGGTTCAGCCTCATGGACGCCTCTGGGCTTCCCCCACGTTGCATCTCCCGTGGGTACAACAGCTCTGACCTGAGCTGAGGGATTTTCTTGCTGACAGGGAGAATTTACAGTAGCGCTTCCAGGCTGCCAAACACGCCAGGGTTATTTTTACCCGGCTCCAGCCCAGGGTATAAATAGCCTCAAGGCCATTCCCCGTATCGCTGGCCAAGAAACATCCCACAGATGCAGACTGGGCATGAAGTAGATGTCACCTGCAAGGGAGTCACCTCAACGGTGCCTGCCCTGGTCACAGAGAGGGGTCCCCAGGCAGGAGGGCAGTTGAAATAACAGAGCCCTGGTGCCATCCTTCTCCATGTGGCCCCAAAAGCCACCAAGTGAGCCCCACAGCTGGAAAAAGCTCCTCAGCCTCTTGGCATTGCTTATGGGGGAGGTGCTGGGTGTGTTAATGGGCACAAACCTTGTCCAGGACATGCTGAAGGTGGCCACCTACATCAGTTATATATTAAACCTTCCCAGGTCACCCCAAGGTTTTATGAGGGGATCATCCCCATGAGGACATTTCTTGGGGAACCTTGTCACAAGGTCAGCAGGGACAGGGGCACCAGTCATCACCCACCCGCCTTCTGTGAAAAAACACACAGAGAATTTTCCAGTCTGCCCTGTTATTTATGGCTCAGGATTGAGCAGCCGGCTCCCGGCGGGCTCTGTCCCACACAGCTTTGCAGAGGAGGTTTCTGCAGGCTTTTTGTTCCCCATGTATGGAAATTTCTGATTAGGTGAAATAAAACTCTGGAGGGGAAACAAATTAAAATACTTTACCAGCGGCCTGACTGCGCCCCGTGGAACGTGCCCCTCAGTGAAGGGTTTCTGTGTGAGATTTTGGATGCTTTACAGAAATAACAGAAGGCTATAGGAGCTCGCTTTTATATAGCTCTGCTTCCTCCTGAAACCCAGACTGGTGTTTTCTTTTCCACTTGCACAAGGATTTTCCCATAATTGTGCTATTTTTATGAAGGCTTCGGGACAGAAATCAAGGGCCTTTCCTAGCCAAGCCTCACTGCTGGAGGAGCTGAAACGTTGGAGGATTCAGCCTCTGACGCAGGTTTCCCGTCTTCACCAAGTGGCTTCTCTAGCAGATGGCACACCCGGGAGAAACGGAGCTTTTGCTCCATCCTTGTGATCAATCCAGTGATTCTTTTCTTTTGGCATTTCCTGCCTAGAGGCGAAGCATCTCGGGACAGATGCTGCCCCAAGTGGGTGCCCTGGGGGATGTGCTGGAGCTTTCACTATGCCCAGGTTCATGGGACACAAAACTGAGCACCTCACAAGTCAATATAAATTTCTAACTGACGGCCAAGGGTCCTTTTGCTCCCACACTGCAGCTCATCAATGCCCAGATTGCTGCTAATGAAATAAAGCCACAGCACAGAGTAATGAAGCACCAGCAGCTGGTGGCTGAGGTATTGGCTGTGCCCATCACAGGGGCCTCCCCTGATCCCCAGGTTTTGCCATTTTCCAGAGAAAGTGATATATTTTGCTGGGAGGAGCTTTATCGAGTTGGTGTTGCTGCAATCCTGGCCTGGCTCTGCTGCTCGAGCTCATCTCCTCAGAGGGATGTCGTGGCAGGTCAGTAGGGAGAAGCCAGGTGGGAGCCGGTTTGTAGGGGTGGAAATGAACAGGCTGAGGGGATGAGTCTCTGCTGTCTTTGAGGTCGGGCTTCTTTCCGAATGCAATATTTGAGCTGTTTATTGAGCTGCTGGGGCTCTGTGTTGCAGGAGGAGGTTGTCACCGCGGCTACGCTGGGTAGTTGATGATGTGGATCCTGTTTGCAGGCTTGCCAAGGTGAATTTAATCTTTTCAACCCTGATGCCTAGTGGCGACGAGCTGCTGCGAGCTGCGAGGTGCCGGCAGCCTCCCGACTGTGCTGCTGGCGCCCCGAGCCATTAGCAAGGCACTAATCACGGCCTTTACCTGATCGTAGCCACGTCATACCAGGCAGGTCTGGATGTGGCTGGTAGCACATCCCTTCCCAACTCCCCTCAGACTGATGAGTGCCTATGGAAGTTCGGGCTGTTGGTTTGCTCTGTGGGTTTTTCATCAGCTCTTTGCACTGGGGCTCCATCCTACCGAAGGGGCTCAGGTGTACATGGGAGTTTCTTTGGCTCTGTTTGCAATGCACAGGAGAGGAGGAGCTCGTTGTGGTCAGGACTGACCCAGCTCATACAGGAAGAGTCTACATGGTACACCACCACCAGCCTCTCTCCCCTCCAACTACCAGTGAGCTCTGAGTGAAATCCCTTGTGCTGGATTTCCCCCAGATACAGACTGTTCAGTCTCAACTGGGCTGGTTGTGCTCTTAGTACCTGGCCAGGCTTTGCTCAGTTGGGTTTGCAGGAGCCACAGTTGCTGGTCTCTGTCATAGTATAGCTCTGAACGTCTCTGTGTGCATCTCTGCTCCTGTTTTTTCAATCAAAAAAATCTGGGAACTGGACAAGGTTCAAGTCTTAGGGAAAAAAAAAATAAAAATCAAAACAAACCCAAACCTTGCTGGAGATGCTGGCTGAGGGAGAGGGGGATCTTTTTGGATTAGTTGCCTGTAAGCAAGAAAAGCTATTTTGGACCAGAGGCTGGGAATGTTTGAGTTAATCCCAGGTGAAAGCTTCTTAAGGGCTTGGTGGGGAGATTGGGAGCAGGTCCTGGAAGCAGCAGGAGCCTGGCCTGGTCCTCAGCTGCTTCTGCTGCTCTGCCTGGCAAACCCCCCTACTCATCAATGATTAACAGAAAGCAAAGCTCAGCCCCACGTTTCCCAAGGTGTTGGAGGGGATTTCATTGTGCAAACTCTCGCCAAAGTCCATGGAGCTTAAGCCTGACCTTTGGCAGCTTTTGGGAGCTGGGGAGGGGGAGAGCTTTGTGCTCGTTTCCAGGCTGATGAGCTAAGGCATCCCAGGGGCACCTTTGGCTGCAGTTTACCCAAATCTCCCCCGTGGCAGCGACTGCCTTTGGCCTGTCGAGTCCAAGGGAAATATTTAGATTTCAGCCACTGCTTTCAAGGTCTTGTAAATTTGTTTCTGCAGGGAACGTGAGTCCCAGCCTGGGTTAGCTCTGCTTTAGGACACAGATGGCTCGTGTGGGCAGTGCCCTTGCCTGGGAGAGAAGGGCACAGGGTTTAGGTGGGATCCATGAAGCTGGCTGCACAGCTAGAGCCTTCCCTGGGGAAGGGGTTCTGTAGCTCATTCCTGCTGGTCTCTCCTCTCTGCTTTGCAGGAAGGGAGGCACCAGGCATGGGGACAAGAGGTATGGCACCCATGTTCCTCCAACAGTGCTGTGCCCAGCACAGAAGGGTGGCAAAAAGGCCATTACAGGAACAGCAAATTTGGGGTTGGTCACCTTCAGGCATATTCAGAGCAGCAAGTCTTAAAGCAAGCCATGGGGGATCTTCCCAACATGCAGAGCAAAGCTCCCTGCAATGGAAAGAGCCTTGCAGAGCAATGTTAGACCCCAGCAGGCGACAGCTTGGGCCCTCCTCACTTAAATATTTGGTTTTTATCTTCCTTATCCTTGCCAAGAGGCTGCACAGCCTCGACCCAACAACAGCCCCTTGTCCCAGGCTCACAGCTTCACAAAAACACAGACTGGCAAAGAGAGGCTGGGGCTTGTGCATCACAGCTCATGAAACCACAAGGCTTCCTATATATGTATAAATGCTGAATTCTTCACCTATATCATGCCCAGCCCAGCCAAACACCCCTGAGCATCTCCTCCAGCTGGGTAAATATTAAGAGGGCTGGAGCTTGGCTGTGGGCAGTGCCTCAGCAAACAGTATTGGCTGTAAACACAATGTCATTTCCTTTCCAGAAAAATATTTACTTACCTCTCTGGTCACTCTTGAATTGAAAACACGTTTGGAGCGGCTTGTAAGGAATAGTTTAGATTTGATTTTTCTTAATATTTTTTCCTCTCAAAGCAGTTTTGGGCTCCAGGGACATGCGTTGGCTCCACGAGGAGCTGCCCCAGCTCCACAGTAGCAGCATTATAGCAAAGGCTGAGGTGTGTTTAAAGACCCCATTTCAGGTGTTTATGTGCTGTTGCATATAAATCACACCTTGGACTATAAGCCCTTGTATCTATTCATGGCCTGTCAGCATTTAAGATATTTCTGAGGTTGAGACCTTGATTCACTAAGCCCCGCCCAGAGCATGTCCCCCTGCCTCCCTCCTCCAAGCCCATCTGTCCCCAACCCCCCCTGCCCTAAATCTAGCTGCTGCATGGGGGGCACTGAGCCCTGGGCTTGTCCCAGGAACTAAGGGAGCTTTTCTCCTGGCATCAAAGCAAAGTCCCAGGCGAGCTCTAGATGGAAATTATTGCATGCATATATTTGCATATATCTGCATGCAGTAGGTAGACTGGGAGCAATGTTTCTATTTAATGATGCTCAACCTCCTCCGTTTGCATGGGTAGCAAAGAACTGCAGGGACAGCCCAGCCTGAGCTCTCCTCCTGTTGTTGGTGTTTTAACACTTGGCTAAAGCCAGGGAAACATTTTCTGTGGATTTGGAGAGAGGGGCCACGTACAGAGCTGGCTGCCCTATGCAGTGTGGGGTCAGACAGGCTGGGCAGTGGATTTTGAGGGTGTAGCATCCTTTGCTCTTTTAAATGTGTTCTCAGTTTTCTTTTGGTCTCTTTGGGAGACTGCAAACAAAGAATTTCTCTCTGAGTGATGCTTTTCTTCCCTCTGAAAGTAAAGAGTATTGGTAAATCTTATTTTTTTTAAAACCCCTTCTGTAATCTGGGGCATCTGGCTCCTTTTCCTCCCCTTGCTTGAGGCCAGTGTTTGGTAAAGGGTCAGAGTGCCCCAAAACTGGCCGTACAGGTGCAGAAAACAACACAAATCCTGACTCTAATCCACACCATGGCAATCACTGAGCTGGGGAAGGCACAGACATGAATTGTGGCTACATCCCTTGCAGAAGCCAGTGAGGCCCTTTGGCCTCCTGCTTGCAGAGTGCCTGTTTTCTCTGGAATGCACCCAAAAGCTCAGTGCTGGGGTTTGGCTGTGCTGAGAGCCAGCAGGGTCTCGGGGTGCTACCTGGTGGGATGGGCAGGGAAGCACAACTCCTGCTCCAGTCCCCAGGGCAGCTGTACCCTCTAGCAGTGATGTCATTATTTTTGTCTGGATTAAAGGGATTTCAAAATTAATCCTCAGAGTCCAGGGAGATCTCTGGGGTTTAGCATTTTTCCCCTGATCATTCATTATTTTTAGCAGATGCTTTTTTTTATTTTTAGCTCCTCGCAAAAGCAGCAGGTACTCAAAATCTCTTCCTCATCCCAGCATCCTCATCATCTGAGCAGGCAAAAGATGGGAAAAATGATGTGGTTGGTGCCTGAGCAGCTCCAGCTCAATGGCTGACAAAGGAGCTCTGTAGAGGGGAAAAATGCACCAAGATGTTTTGGTCCTCACTCGGTTTAAAACCCAACCAGCCTGCTGGGTTTCAGCTGAACTGGTTTGCACTTGTGCTGGCATAGGCAAGCTCAGGGTTCAGCTTCCTCTCCCTCCCTTCTGCCACCATAATAATCTTTCTTAAATCATTTTGCTGCGTCATACCTTTGCTTTCCTGTATTTGCATTTTGTTAGCAAGCAAAAAAAACTTCTTTCTATAAATGGGTTAAAAACCCAACCAAACCAACCAACCACCTTTCTGGTTCCCATCCTTGTTGCTGCTGTTGTCTTGCTGTGATGTGGGAGAGTTTCATGGGGTGCAGGGAGAGCCAGGACAGCCGCTGCTGTTGCCTGACCCAGCAAATCTGGAGGTGAAAATGACAGGAACTGGTTTTATTTTTAAAGTTTCTGGGTCTTTATAGCTGCTCGTGAAAAAAAAATTCTTACTGGTATTAGGGAAAATCAAACTAATGGGGGCTGCCTGCCCCAGCCAGAGCTCCTCAGAAAGGAGAGAATGAAAATCAACCCATTAATCCTCTGTAAAGTATCTGAGAGAGGTTGTGCTGGGAAACACTGCTGGGAATGTTTTGTACCTGACTGATCAGGATGAGACTCCCAATCCCCAGTGGGATCCCAGCATGGGGGAGCCACTGGCTCTGGCACCACAGGGGTAGGGGTGAATTCAGGCAAACTCAGGGCACTCTGTGTGCTTTGAGTGTTTCAGGAGGTGTGTGCTCTGCCCCCAGGCAAGAAAAATTGTTTTAATAAATCGGTGAGGAAGGGAGAAAAAAAACCCGGCGCTTTCACCAAAAAAGCCCCAAACTGGAGGCACCATGGAGTAGGCTGCACCCTCTTAAAGTTGCTGCTGGGCTCTGGCTCAGGCCAGTGATGACCATCAACCTGTCTGCTCTGAGCAGGGGGTTTCTTGTCTGAGCAGGGCACTTGCCATCCTTTAGGATAAATCTTTTGCTGCAATCGGCCTCTCGGCATCCCCCAAACTGGCACCAAAAATACGAGGTTAATAGTGAGACCTCTCGCTTCCTTTGGATCTCAGCGGCTTTGCCCGGCGTTTGCCACCGGAGCAGATCCCAGCAGAGGCAGGAGGTGCACACGGGGCCGCCTCGGTCCTGGGGAGGCTGGAAAATGCAGCTCCCCTCCCTGTCGCACCCCGTTCGGCACGAAGGCGCAAAGCTGGGGCGCGAAGGCTGCGCGTTGCGCGGCGACCCGCACGGCTGCCCGTGCTCGCCTGAGCCAGGGTACAGGCGCGGGGCTGCGCAGGGGTTTTCACTGAATTTCCAGCTAGATTCGGTAACGGGCCGCGCACCGGCATCTGCCGCTCTCAGATCTCACTTTAGAACCCACCGCTGCTGATGCCTGTTAAAGAAATAAATCACTGGGACCCCGTGGGGATTAGCGGGTGTCCTGGTCTGCTCCTGATGCACGTCCAAGGGCACGGGAGGGGCGAGCGGAGCAGTAACAGCAGCCAGGAGCGAGGAGGGGTTAATGGCTTTGCCAAATGCCTCGGGGCACGGCCGTGGCTGAGCCAGAGCGCTCACCAGCAGCCAGACACGTTACTCAGCTAGCAGAGCATCACTTCTGTGGGGTAGTAGCAAACTATTGATTCCAGTGGCCGCCCCTGTGGTCCCGATGTGTTTTTACCACATTTTTGTGGATGGGGAGTCTTCCCAAAAGCTGCCCTGACGTCTCCGTGGCAGGAGCAGTGGCTATGGAGCAGCAGCCCCTCTCCTCGCAGAGCTCAGCTGCGTGTGCGCCCCAGCAAACAGGCGTCAATCCCCCGTCCCTGCGTGACCCGAGCTGCCCGCGGCCACGGCCGCTGAGTTTATTCCATCGCTGGGTAGCGATCGCTTCAGCCGGGACCCGTCAGCAGAGATGATACCGGAGTCCTCTGCTGTGAGAGTTACACCAGGGCGTTGATGGCATCGCCGTTGTCCCCGCCGGGGCTGTGATCGGGCGGGGTCCTTGGGCTTTGCTCAGCCCCACGGCGCTGGGGGGTGGCCGGTGGCCCTGCAGGGACCTCCTCGGAGCAGAGCGAGGGGCGCCCCAGGCTCCGCTCCGCCCAACGCGCCGTACCCTCGGGTTTCGGGCGGCGTGGAAGATTGATTTCTTGATTAAAGTCTAATGCAGGGTATAATTAAGGAAATCCTCCCGGTTCAGAAAGTCATCAGGAGATGATTAATTGGGTTGAGACTGGGAGCTGCCTCCGGTAGAGGAGCAGACGCAGATGCGTTGCTGCTTCACCCCAAGGGTTCCCACGCAGTGGGCAGGAGATGTGGGGTGAAGCCCGGGCTCTGCAAACCGGCTCTCTGAGTAGGGTTTCAGATCCTTCCATTAGCATTTTAAAGCCTTTCACTAGAAAACATTTAATTGAAAAGAAGAGTTAGGCTTTAGCTGCAGAGTCCCAAAAAGCCAGAACTGGCAGATGCCTCCAGAGGCGATTCACCCCACGCTGCTGCCCCCGGTGAGAACCGTCCCTCCTGGGGTCTTGCCCATCCCACCATCTCTTACATATCTGTAACACAGGTACGACCAGAACACGTTGGTCCTTTCCCTTGACAATCTCTCCAGTTCTTGCCTGGTTTATAAAACATTAATATGTTTTCTTTGCATATTTTATTTATTTATTTACTAGTGCTCCAAGAGCCTTCTCCTTGGCTTACAGAGGAGATGTCAGGTTAACAAGGACATCTCAGGTTTCTGGTAGAGACTGGTGTCTGTGTCACAAACTGGTTTTATTCTTGAAATGTTATTTGAATACTAAATTGTAGATCTGTCAAATAGATTGGGTGAAATCAATTTGTGTTAGATGAAGAAGAGCAGGTTTTGAAACAGAAAAAAAAAAGATTTATGAAAAAATCAGTAATTCAGCCTGTCAGCATGAGAATTATTAACATGGGTGTCAGATGGGCCTGCCTGATGAGCATTGCGTGTAAAAATTATTAAGGATGGAGGAAATTTTGGTTCCACAGATGCTTTAGTGTGTTAGCTGTAAAGACTTTAGCTATGCTCAACATTTAGCTTTAGCTTAGTTTAGACCCAATGGTTGAGTATTGAATGGGGGGGAAAAAATGTAATTCTGTGGTTTAGATATTTTTACATAATGGACTTAACGTGTACTGAGCTGCATGCACCCCGAGATTGCACCTCTCCCTTTAAAGGGCACCAAAAGGTGCTCAGGGCTGTGGGTGCTGATCTCTGCCAGACTCTGATTGCTACTTGCTAATTAACCAATTGCTGCTTGCTAATGAACCTCCTTATTGCACTGCAGCAGGGAAGAAGCTGCCGGGCCTTGCAGCTCCCCCTCCTTTGTGCCCTGCAGGGTTGTTTTTTTGTGTAAGTTAAGGGAAAAAAACCCCAAAACCTTAAGTATTGGAGAGTAAAATTAAATGTACCATGAAATTCATCACTCCAGCAAACAGTAACTGCAATTACATCTGCAGTCTCATCCTGCCCAAAGGACGATGCAGGCTGGATGCTTCTGGTCATGCTGGTTAAGGTGTGTGGTGGAAGTGATATACATTTTCTTTAGCTCTAAATGTTTTGGGTGGCTGAAAGGCCCCAGCATCATGCCAAGCCGCTGAGTGAATGCGCAGCTGTGTCACTGGTTGATGGAAGGCTGTGGGTGTGGTGAAAGTGGGCATCCCAAAAAAAACCAGTTGTTTGGGAAAAGGGGAGTCTTCTTCATCTTCCCCATGTCTTGGGGCTCCCCAGCACCCCAGTAGTGTGTCTCTGTGCAAAAGAGAAATCAGACCCACTCAATGCATCCCTGTCCCTCGCTCCCAGACCAGAGCTGCTCCAGCAGCACCCGTGTGGTGTTTCCATCACTGTGGACCCTTTCAACGCTCCAGACATCTCCTTGCAAACCACCCACACCAAGGGCATTCCAGACTCTCAGCAGGATGACTCCGCTGCTGAAAAGGCTTAATTTCAGAAAGTGAGCATGAGATCAAGTGGCTCTGGAAGGTCCCTCAGCGGCTTCTGTTCCTATTTTCTGTCTGTCACACAGCAGCAGGTTGAAAGGCAGCGGTTTATGGGCAGTTAATACAATCAGGAGAGCATCACTCAGCACTTCCCGCTGCTCTTCACTGCTGGGTACAAAATGTCCTGGACTAGATGAAATTCTGACCTGAAGCTTCCGGAGAAGGAAAAGCGTCGCTGGAGGGCAGCGAGTCACCCGATGCTGCCCAGCTCCGATGGAGAGATACAGGAGGAGGCGGCGAGTCTCCCCACCCACCGCAGGCTGCTCCTGAGGGAACAGATGGAAGAGCTGCGACTGTCCTGCTTTAGCCCAGCACGCTGGGTACACACCAGTTGCCCCCCACACACTGCAGGGTGAGCGGCTGGGATTGCTGTCGGGCTCCTAAGGACAGGGTTTACCCCCCAGAGTGAGGAGCTCCTCCAGGAGCTGTGGTGGGTGGTGGTCACCTCCAAGATGCTCTGTGGCTGGCAGCAGGTCGGGGGGTTCCCTGCTGTCAGCTGGGCTCTCACTCCTCTGAAAGCTTTAACCTGTGTATATAAACCCTGCATTTTCTGATTGCCCTTTCAGAGGTAAGTAAGGGTAGGAATAGAAGGCAACCACCCAGCTCTTTCGAGGATCAAACACAGGCTGGAGGAAGCTGCCTTTTCACCTCGGGTTGCATCCAAAGCACACGCTGAAGGAGAGGCCTGAAAACAAATGACAGTAATCAGCGCAAGACACCATCAAAGAAACACTGCAGTAAAAAGCCTGGTGAAAAATCCCTTGAATTACAAGCATGTGGGCGGTCACTGAAGAAAGGAAGAAAACATATCAATTCTTAGTGGTTCTTTCTATTTTGTTTTAAACAAAAGTTAAACCAGAATCTGACTGTGTCCTCCCCTGCACTTGCCGGTGGCTTAAAATCCACAGCACGTGGTGCACTGAGCCAGTGCAGAGCCCCACGCTGCGAGGTGTGGAATAAACAATCAATAACTCCCTTTTTTAAAAACCATTATGAACCATCTTCCTAAGTGTACTGCAGCATCTCGACTAAACATCTCAAAGTGCAGGAGAAGGGGAGGAGGCAGAGGGAAAGAAAAATTTCAAACCCTCATCAGCAAAGTGAATCATCCAGGGTTTGCTCTGTGACAGAGCAGATTTAAATCCTGGAGAGAGTGAGGGGTTCAGGTGGCAAACCAGCTGGACAGGAGATGAGGGTAGGAGGTGCCAGCAGTGCCAAGGAGGATCAGGATGTGACACTGCAACACCAGCGAGTGTTTGAACTTGAACCCATGGGTTGCAAAAGGACCCAATCCTAAATACAGGCTGTGTTTTTAAGGTCATTATGTTCTGCTTCAGGATGTAGGGAATAATATTTCCAAGCTTTTCCAGATTAAGGGATATTCAGCAGCAGACCTGAATATCTTCTTGGCTTTTTGCTGCTTTTTACCTGATCTTGAAATATTGCTCCAGAGGTTCATGTTTCTTTAAGCCAGAAACCTGGACTTTACATAAGCTCTGAGAGACACCCACCTTACATAGAGTAATTAAGAACTGGATGTTTGCAGAAAGGTGTTTTGTACATAGTGGGGGGGGGGTTAAAATGAGCTGCGTTGGAATTAGGTGTCTACCTTGTCCAGGCTGGGATGGATCCAACACTGGAACACCAAGGTCACAGGAGCTTTGGGTTCTACCTGGGCTGTTGAATGGGAAGTCCAGGAAGGACCCTAACAGCGAGACAAAGAATCTTACCCCAGAAAAGTCTATAATGAGTTCAAGAACTCCCTATGTACACATGTAGGGAATGGCATTGACTGTCAGGGAGTAAATCTAGTTCAAACACAGCAAAACATACAGTTCTTATGCTGAAGTCATTAAATCTTTACTAAGCTAGAAAGGCAGAGTGAATAATGTTCATTTAACACTCAGGAAATCCTCCAAGTCGGGTGAGATCAGAAGAAGCCATTAGTGAGGAGGGACAGAGTCTTCTCCAAAGGCCAATACTGAGTAATTGCAACTCTATAAACAGATCATCTCTTTAAAAATTCAGTAATTCACCCAGCATCTGGGGAAGCATCAGAACTTAGTGTTTAACATAAAGGCAGACAGATGGAAAATAATTATGACCCTTACAGTTCCACGCTTACTTTTCTAACCTACGCTGTACTTGAGTCATATATTTAACAGGGTTGTTCTGCACTAATGGGAATGGTATTGCCAAGTTCCATTCACTCTCAGAGACCAGCCTTCACCAGGTTTGGTCTTTTGAATTCAAGAACAGAGACAAAGCTTCTTCTGAATATGCTTGCTTTTATTTTTCATAAAAGCCTTATAAAAATTGCAGATAAGATTTTTTTTTTAGATTTTTAAAATCAATTTGCAGTAAAATAAGAAAGCAACCAATCAACCAAAAAACCCGAAACTACAAAAAAAAACAGCAAATGCTGTAACTTAATATAATACCTCCTGGAGTTAATGCAGGTTTTTATTAGCTCCCAAGAGTGGAGAAGCAATCAAGTGGCTCTCAGACACCAGTTAACCATCAGAAGTCCACAAATGTTGTGATAGTAATTTTATGGGGGAGCGAAGAGGTGAGTCAACTCATTCACCAGCCTGTGAATCTTTGTCTGCAGGAACCTTGCCAGGTTAACTGTTAGTCAACCAGTGATATGTCTCCTCTAATGCTGTGCTACAAATCCCAGCAGTCAGTGTAAGGAATAAGTCCATGCTGGGTGAGCTGTTGTCCTTGCAAGTAAAGGACTCAAGCTGCAAAGTTTGTATTCAAAGCTCAGAGCTGTGTGGATTTAGGGTTTTAGCCTGCCCATTATAGAAATAAGAAACAGATGGGATTTGCAGGCCTGGTTCAGACTCCACACATCTCATAAGGTCAGTGTTGTTTAAGTCAAATCAGATTTTAAGTCAGATTCATTTCTGCCAGTGCCTGCCTGTGGCACTAGCAGCACACACCAGCACAGAGTGTTCCAGGGCTGGAGCCCTTAAAACACAAGGTAAATTCTGTATAGCTCAGAAAAGAAACATTAGCACTGGTTCTTTGAGTGGTGTGAAATTAGTGGCAACTGAGAACATTTGTAGTCAGGGCCAGGAAGGTCCTTGACACACATTTAGACATCAAGGGCCCAGAACTTGAGAGCTGAGGGCTGGAGAATATTCCTTTTTTTTTTTTTTTTTTTTTTTAATTTTTATTCCATTTAATAAGGGTTCTGTGGCACACATGGAAAGGCAGGGGTTGACATTCTTAGTAATTAACACAAAAATAGCATCTCCCCTCAAGCTGTTGCAGGCTCCACTCCTCGGGCAGCCCCATTGTGCTGAGAGAGGTCACTGGTGGCAGCTGCTGCTTTGGCACCTTCTCAATCCCAGTCTTGGCACCTTCCAGTTGGAAGCATCACTTCAGCTGAACAAATGACTCTATTTGGTGGTGAAACAACAGGCTCAGGTTGCCTTTTGGAGAAGGTCAGAGTAGAGTATCCAATGGTCCCACCCACCATTCGTATCCAAGTGCCATTGAAAATCAGGCTGTTGAGCATCTTGCGGTCTCTGGTGCTGTACAAACGTCTGTGTTTAATGCCCTTGTGTGTCACCCAGCAGCAGCAACTCGGAAATTCTGCAATTCCTTGGAAAGGAGAATTTCCTGGAGGGTTTTCATTTTTTCCTGATGACTCATGGAGATGGTTTTAGCCAGAAAAAGAGATTTACAGAAGCGTAGCATTGGAGATTCACAGGCAGGTGTTGTTTCAAATGCCATGCAACTAATATCCACGCTAATAGACGGGCAAATCATGGGCAAAATAAATAAGCCACTGTTCTCAGGGTGTCTGTTCGACCAGCCTGCCGCTTTTGTCAGGGATGTGCAACACCAGAGACCTAATAAGAAAGCCCTTTAATGTTGTTTGAGCCTGGCTGTCAGACCAGCTGGGGCAAAGGCAGTGCCTGGGGACACAGCGACCGGGATGCTGCAGGGAATAAAGAGCTAAGGAGGGCAAACGTTCAGTCTATAAAGGCTTCCAGCCTAATGTAGGATTAGTGGGAGGAAAATGGAATGCACATTAAAATTCATGAAGGAGTACAATTTAAGATCCATGAATAACAGGGCCACAATTATGCAGGACCAGGGATTTGGTTTTGGTTTTGTTTTGCCAGAGCTGGTGGGAGAGGTGAAGTCATTACCAGGATGCGTGTGCCTGCCTTGTGCTCTGCCCTCACCACTGGATTCTGTGGACACCTGCAGACCAAAGGGTTAAAGACAGGGACAAGAGGAAACTGGGAAATGCAACCTCTGGTCAGTAGATTCAGGGACAAAATACCTGAGTTTGGTTTTGGTGGTCTCTTTGAGAGACCTGTCTCCTTGTCCCCAGAGCTCAAGGCTGAGTCCCTGGTGAGGAGGAGCTCCTGTGGCAGTTGGGTCTCAACCTGGGGATGTGGCACTTGGGTGTCTCACACTTTGAACACCCTCTGTGACAGATGTAACCCTGGACAAGTTGCTTAAACTCCTGGAGCACCCAGCTCACCCCTACAAAATGAGCTGACCCCAGAGGGCTGTAAGGGATGAGGTTATTACTGACTTGGGAGGTGTGACAGCATCAGTGGTGAGGGATGGGAGGATTCAATACTTGCCTTTTTCTTCTTAATTAAGCTACGAATCTCAGCTCCTTTTGGTTGTGGAAGGAAATCACCCTGTAATCATGGGTGAGCCTTTAATTGCAATGAGTCCTGAGGGCTACAGGAAGGTGAGGAAGGCAATGGGTGTCCCCATTTCATCACCATCTAATTCTGGTAGAGCATCGAGGAGATCTGGCTTTTCTTAATGACTTATCATGAGAAAATCTTATGCCAGGGGTTAATTCTTCACCCCACATTCCCCTCTGTGAGGACAGAGGCTGGGAAACCAGTCAGCTGCTTTTATTCTATCGTCTTAATATAGAACAAAAGAGTAGTATTTTGTCCTAGATTTAATAGCTGGGGAAATAAGACTACTTTGGGTGGTACAAGGTGCTGTCAGATCTGAGAGGACAATTCCAGGACACTTTAAGGTATCTGCTTATTTTACAGACATAGAAATATATTTAAATCACAGCCCTGGTGCACTCTAATGGGAATGTAGAGCCTAAGTGAATTATTGATTAGTTTGCACATTTGATATAGAAGTCAGAAGAGAAATTATGTCTAATATACAGAAATAGATTAGAAGCCTCCCATGGGTTGTAACAGAAGTGCAAGCATGAGAAGGTCTTAAAATAGCCATCAGCTTTCATTACTGCAAGTACAAAAGGCCTTGAATTAGTGAAATACTTCAGGTGGAGATCCAGGGAGATGGGTCTAGTGTCTGCCCTGTGGATTTTTTTTGCCCTGATTGGTCTCAGCAGTTGGAGTATTTGTGAACTACCCGTAAGTAGCTGCCTGCCTTCAACTCCTCAGGTGAGAGTGGGAAGAAAATGTTCCAATTTAACACGAAAATCTCAGGCATCATTTGAAGATTTAGATATTCTCCAAAGTCCCCTACGCCAGTCTCCGTGTAGAGCACTCCCCTGTCACTCTGCAGTTATATTTCTGTACAGATCATTTCACTGCTCCAAGGGCTGCT
This sequence comes from Corythornis vintsioides, assembly GCA_025447755.1. NCBI lineage: Eukaryota > Metazoa > Chordata > Aves > Coraciiformes > Alcedinidae > Corythornis > Corythornis vintsioides. The sequence goes on along the minus strand of JAOEGS010013281.1, from coordinate 47,160 downwards.
CAAAGTGCTGCTGTCAAAGCTTTTTATAAACCACAGCGAGCTCAGGTCTTTGGCAGTGCCTTTGGAGCAGCATCACGGAATTGTTTCCAATATTCAGCTCCTCACCTGTCTGATTCGTGTGTGTGGGCTGACTGACGGACGGATGGACAGACCGTGCTCAGTGTGAGAATGTGAGCAGCTGTGCCAAAGCCTAATCCTCCCCCCAGCCCCGACCTTTTAATTCATACTTGCACCTGGCAGGAGCAGCAATCCTTCATGTGCATGGCCTTGCCAACAGCTGCAGAGCTGACACTGCAGTTAAATTTAAAAAGGGTGCTGCAGACGTCTGAGTGAGGGGGGTAAATTAACAAAATTAATCGCTGGCCTGTCATAGATCAACTTTCAAGACAAAAGAAAAGAGGCTTCTGAGAGTAACAATTGAGGCTTGCAGGTCTCTTCTAGTGAATACAATGAGGTTTGTGCAGGATCGTTTGCAAAACTGGGGCACGGGGACCCGAATCTGTGGCTGTGGATCACTGCAGGTCAGGCCATGTGCAGACCAAGCCTCGGCAGCTTCGGTTGGTGGCTCAGGAGGGGGCAGGGGCTTCAGCACGAGCTGTGCGGGGCTTTCGGGCCAGCAAGCAGAGGAGGAGGGATTGCCGTAGCTGGCTGCTAGAGACCTGGCTGAGGAGCTTCACCAGGGGCTGTGTCACAGTTGATGTGCTCTCAGGGTGGATTGACACTGCAAATCCTTTCCCCAGTAGGTAAATCCTGGTGTTTTATTCTGGCAGAGCAGTTCCTAGCCTGGATCCAGCCACACGCCAGCCCTTGCCACCTGCTGAAGAGAACAAGCGAAGGCAGCAGAAGCGCCGGTTGCTGCCAGAGCTGCTTGCTGCAGCCTTTTCTAGCAGAAACCTGTGGACAGGGTGGTGAGTAACCTGGCTACCCTGGCAGAAGGCTGTGCCATAGAAACGGTTGTTTTTCCTGGAGCTAAACACAAGGAAAATCTATTCAGTATTCAGGGGAAAGGCTAAGGTGTCTGATTCTGTCCTCAGAGAGGAGCAATTTCTAACAAGCAGAGAAAAAAACCTGAACTAAACCGTGTCAATTTGCAAGTGTTTGGTGGCAAGGCTCTGCCAGGCAGCAGACGGAGGTGTAAAAGGGGTGTTGTTGTTCTGCTGTGTCTAACACCTTTCCAGAGAGCTCCTCCTCTGTTTTAAGAATCACGCTTTTCCAATAATGACTCACAGCCAGTGCCACAAAAATCGTGGCTGTCAGAAAAAACTGCTGGTTGTCTGACAGCAGCTTGTGGGGACCTTTGGTTTATTGTTTGTCTGTACTGGAATTACAGCTCAGGGATCTTTCTTCTAGAAAGTGGCCCTACTTAGAGATTCCAAGCACAAGGCAATTATCTGTCTTCGCCTGCTCGGTGTAATTAGTAGATGTGGTTTTCTTCTCAGGCACCAAGTGATGCTGTGCTAGTCATGGAATGGATCACTTTGTCCAGAGCAAGGATAAGAAAATGCCTCAGGAAGTCAGGCCTCTCCCCCAGGGAGATGGATAACCCTGTGCTGTACAAGGAGGGACTGGAATGTTCCCCATGTCCTGCTGCATCTCTGCTCATCTGAAAAGAAAAGATAACCTCTGCTCAGAAGAAAAAAAAAAAAGACATCCTCAGGAATAATTCAGTTCAAGAAGCTGGAAGAGCCAGCACCTCACAGAATTTGTAGTTATGGGTAAAGCTAAACCTTAGGAAAAGAATAATTTCAGTTGTCCTGGGTAGCCTGAAAGTAACCCTGTCTGCCCTGTGCTTAGTGACAGCACAACAGCTGCGCAGGGAGGAACACATTTTTACAGTTACTGGAGCAGGGAATTGTGCTGGGATTACTGGGTTCTTTCCCCAGCTTTGCCTTTGATTTGTGGTGTGTGCAGACCCCTTCATTTGTTTCTGTTTTCCCCATCTGTGAAGCTAAGATCACAAGGGAATTGTAGACTGTGATTCATTAATGTTTATTAGACAGAGGGAAATCCTTAAATGAATGGCACTGTATTCCAGGAGGACAAAGTTCAAGACTGGAAAGAGGCTGATTAAAACCAAAGCTGCTATTCCCAGTCTAGGAGGAAAAAACCCGAAAATTGCAAAACCTTCCCTACCCCTCTGTCTGCCCAAAGCTGCACGGGAGTGAAACAAAACCAGGCAGAACGTGCATTTGTGCATACATAGCTATCCTCGAAAACCTTTGGCTAATTCTCAGTGAACGTATATTAAAAAAAAGGGCAGTGAGGGTGCGTTTGAAGCCTCCATAGGAAACAACAAAGCGGTGTACACGGGCACAGCTAAGGGAGAGAGTTACCACTGGCAACGCGGCTCTAGCACCTCGTGAGGCAGCTCGTAGGACGCGCTTTCATGAAGGGAGGTCACAACATAAACGTATTGGCACATTCCCTTACGTGCCGAAGGCAGCTATAGATTGGTTTTAGTAACGTCACTGCCAGGCTGACATGTTTATCCTGAGCATTTCAGTTCTGTAATTGCTACAGGAGAGCCTCAGACAGCAGGGGATGCACCTTAGGTTTAATCAAAGCAGGGATTTGCGTGTTGTAAATAAAAACAATGTGCTTTGTTGGTAGACAATGGACACTTTGTGTACCTTCGGAGAAGGGATTTGTCCGTCTTTATTTTTGTCAGATGGTTGCAAACACCCCAAGGCAATAGAGCCAGAGACATAACCCCGGGTATCTCTGCTGCTTGCGGCGCTGTAATCAAACAGTGCAATGTTCTCTGCCATGCGTACAGGAAAGCAGATAAAACAGCTTATCTGCCGTGATTTTACAGTGCCAGCCTGTAGACAGACTAAACAAATATTTATAGGTTAGACACATCACAGTTGGCAACACTGGGGACTGATGTAACACCTCCCAAGCTTTGAGTGCATTGCGAGCGATTCCGGCTCAGCCCTCCCATGCTGCCGGAGCCGCAGGTGAAGTAGAATATTCAGTATTCCTGTCAGGGGTAGAAACTGAGGCGACTGGTGATTACTCGAGTCAGCAGACGGCCTGAATTTGATCCTGGGGTGATGACAAATTTACGTTCTGATGCTTGTCACTGATGCAGCCTAAGGGAGGGTGAAACATTTACATACTTGTATAAGGGAAACAACCGTTATGACGCACGGACAAAACGCAAGGCGGCAATTGTGCTTTGTCAGTCGCGGGGCCGTAGCCGCAGCGGCTGGGGACGAGCTGGGACCGCGGGGCAGCGGCGGGTTCCTTGAGCGTCCATCGCTCGCCACCTTCAGGCCCTGCGGGGACTCGCAGATGCTGCCAGAAACCTGCGGCCTCCGGTCAGGCCTCGGGGGGCTGATCCGAGCGGCCTCGGCACGGTTGGATGTCGCGGAGCCGCTTTCCCCGCAGCGCTCCCCGGGGGACTGTGTCCCCTGGGGAGGGAGAACCGCCGGCTGGGTACGTCACTCGTGACGCCGCAATTCAGCTGAGCCAGACCCGGGCTTGCCCCTGAGATGGCCTAAGTCCCTCCAGTGCCCCTGGGGGAAAAGCGCAGCCCGTTTGGCGATAAAAGCAGCGGTTTTGGTTAAGGAGGCGGGAGGAGACGCCTGGGGCGGGGCTGAGGGAGAAGGGCGGGGCTTACGCAGGAGGCGGGGCCGAGGGGCTCGCGCCCGTCCATACACGCGCTTAAAGCGACGTCATCGGTTCGCGCGCGGTGGCGCCGTTTCCGGGTGGGTTGTCCCGAACGTGGCGGCCTCTGAGTTCCCCCCCGCTCCCCGTGTTTGTCGGGGCCGCAGCCTCCTCCGGGCTCCCCCCGGCCGCTGCAGCCGCCATGGAGGGCAGCGCCGCCCTGCCCATCCGCCGCTACCGGCGGGACCTGGTGGAGGCCGTGAGGGAGCAGCCCTTCCTCATCGTCACCGGAGAGACGGGCAGCGGCAAGAGCACGCAGCTGCCCCGGTACCTCTTCGAGGCAGGTAACGGCTGGGAAAGGGGGAAACCCCGGGGAGCCCTCTCCGCTCTGCGGCCTCGGCCACGAGTCGTGAGGAGTAAAGGCAGATAAACGTAGACCACCCTCCTGTCCCCTCCGTGGGGACGTAGCTTCAGGCCGGGCTGTGCCGCTGAGCAGCTGGCAGGAGGAGGTGTCTTGATTAAACTTTTTAAACTAAACAAAGAACAACCTACGTATGTTACGTGGGTACTCGGGTAGAAACTGCCTGCGAGCAGCACAGTTCAGTGCCCCTGCTCTCCCTGTCTCTCCCGCAGGCCTCGCCAAGCACGGGACCATTGGCGTCACCCAGCCCCGGCGCGTTGCCACCGTGTCGGTGGCGCAGCGGGTGGCCGAGGAGATGGGCTGCTCGCTGGGGACCGTGGTCGGCTACCAGGTCCGCTTCGATGACTGCTCCACCGAGGTAGGGCTTTGAGGACCGTGTTCCGTGGGTGGTGTCCTGGCAGGGTGTGGTGGGCTCGGTTTTTTGCTTGTGGTCCTCACCATGCAGTGGCTCTGTTGCCTCTCCTGGGGCTTTGCAGGCAGGTCTTAGCCCCTTGGGAAGCCACTGGCCCAGCAGTGGTGAAGCTCATATGACTCATTTGATCAAGTGTTTTGAACATCTCTGTGAAGCAATCTCAGTGTGTGTTCTGAGCAGATATGTGATCTATGTAGAAGTGTTTACTTTGAAGTAAATATCCAGGGCAAGGTCTCAATGTCTAATTAAATCTTTCAGGATACTGCCATCAAGTATATGACTGATGGCTGCTTGCTGAGGCACATACTGGCAGACCCCCTTCTCAGCAAGTACAGCATCATCATTCTGGATGAAGCCCATGAGCGGAGCCTCAGCACCGTGAGTGTCACCTTGTATCTGTCCTTTTGGATCCCTGTGTCTCCTTTACTGAGATCCACTAACACCTTTCTTTCACTTCTGCACAGTCCTATAGGATTTTGGCTGACTGTCCTTGGATGTGCTTTATCCTATTGCTGTCCTGAGACTGTAGAATTGATGTTTCTTTTATTAAAATTAGATTGCTGCACAATCTAAAAATAAGATGCAGTCTGTAACCCTGTGGAATTGTTGTAGCTTTTGTGAGGTTTGAAAGCAGTTAAAGCTTGGCCTGTAATTGGATACTTAGCCAAAATTAGCCTCAGAAGTGTGAGGCCAGCACAATGGACACAAACTTCCTAGAGTTCTAATTAAAAAAACCCAAACCAAACACAACATCAACCACACAGACAAACAAACCGATGGATCATCTCCGTCACTTTAAGGCCAAATGTTTCTTAGGGTGTGTCTGTGGCTGTATGAAGAGATTGTGGCTCTCAAGTATATAGACTGACCTCAGACCAATAGCTATCAAATGTCACTCTGACTCTTCTGTGGCAAGCACAGTGACACTGGAGTCACTCAGTCCTCAAGAGACTGTTTTGGGTCAACAGCTTAATCTACTGGGTCCAGCTGGGGAAAAAGGAAAATGCTTTCTGAATCCCAGTTCTGCCCACAAGCATCTGGGGGTATTGCAAGTAATTGAGCTGGGATGATGTAAAAAGTTACTGCTCCTTCACCTGTGTATAACTGAAAAGGAGAAGAGTTCTAATCCAGAGCAGTTTAGAGTGAAATAAACTTTCCACAGGTGTGATAATAAATAGCCCAGCAAAGGAGGGTGCCCACTGGGTTAGCACATGCTGGGCAAGGGTGATGGTTTGTTAAAATGATACTGAGAAATCTGCTTGCAGATGAATTGACCATGAGGGCATAGAAACAAAAACTAAAGGATTTTAAGTCACCCTGATTCTCTCTGTAGGCTGTGAGAAGAGCTATTAAAATTTAACTGAGTTCTAGAAACCAGTGGTGTACTTTAAAAATGACCAGGGTAAATGTATGTATTCTTCTGAGTGTTTGGGCCTTGAAGATGTGATTTTTCTGTCTTCACTGTAACAGTGGGATAATATAAATCTTTTCTAAGTTCCTGAGGCACTTCAAAGTAAGCAGAGGTAGTAATATCAGTTGTTTCTTTTGTTTCTTTTTTTTTTTTTTTCTGTTAGGATATTTTATTTGGTTTGCTGAAGAAATTATTTCTCCAGAAGAAACCATCAAACAGGAAGACAGACATCAAAGTGGTGGTGATGTCAGCCACTCTGGAGGTAGAAAAGCTCTCGGAGTTCTTTGGACAGTGTTCAGTGCTGCACATTCCAGGAAGAAGCTATCCTGTCAAGGAGATATTCTGCAACCTGCTCAGCCCCAGGGACATCAGCAGCTCTGCGTATGTTACAGAGGTCTGGCTGCCTTCACTCTGTTGTGTTCTCTGTTCTTTGCATGATTGTTTTCTGTGAAGACCACAAGAATTAGCTAGTGTGTTGCTGTGGTGTTAGTATCTCTGTGGGTTATAGGGAAGAATTCCCTAGGACTGAGTTTTAGAGCAAGTATGTGAGATTCCAGCTGTTACTGACTTGTTTGTTGTGTGTTCCAGGCTGTAAAAGTGACACTGGATATTCACTTAAATCAACCAGAAGGTGACATCTTGGTTTTCCTGACAGGTGGGATTTTTTCTTTCAACAAGTGATGGTTACAGCAGGTGAAGTGTGGTGTTGCCAGCAGAACACTTTTTCCTTCCAATGACTGTGTGCTTTGCCCCAGAGCAGTGGGTAGAGAAGGGAAGGCTGCAGGTTGATGCACATAGTCCTGTGAAGTGATAGTTTCCAGAGTGTGCTTATGTATATCCTTGCCCAAGAGAGCAGATAAAGAAAACAGTGGCTTAAAGATTTGTAGATGAGTCTTCCTTCCTTTGCCAAATTTACTCTGTATTGTCCACATGGTTTTTTGTTTTTTTTTGTTGTTAATTCAGGAAGGGAGAACTTTTATAGGTGCAAAAGCATACAACAGTGTATGGCCCAGGCACTTGCCCAGTCACCTTTAAGGAATGGTTTTGTGAGAGACTCTGTGGAAAGGCTGGATGTCACCTCCTACACTGATCCCCTGAAAGATTAATTCTTTTGTGTAAAGTTGACCTCTAATATTGGCACACAAATCTTTCTTAAAGATGCTGCAAACTAGAAAGGCAGAGTTGTAGCTATGCACATCACTTCAATGCTCTTGGATGTTTTTCTTAGGTCAAATTGAGATAGAAAGAGCTTGTGACTTGCTTTTCAAGAGAGCAGAATCCATCGATTACCGCTACGAAGTACACGACCGGTCTGTGGAAGGCCTGCTCATCTTGCCACTCTATGGGTCAATGTCAACAGGTAAGTGTCATATGGAACTCAATTCACATAAATGTTAACTGTAAGAGTTGTTATAAACAGTATCCTAATTAAATATTGCTATTGTGATTGGAAAAAAAGGCATTAATTCACCTATTTGTTAACACTACTAGAGAACTGCAGTGTTTTGTTTTGTGGTGTTCATAAACTAATCAAACTTCAACCTTCTCTGTACAGAAGCCTCCACTGGAAATGGCCATTCCAGCTTAGGAAGGGGATATGGTGTAGCTGAAGGCTCAGATGTTTTATTTATGCCTTCACATTTTATTCTATATGGAAAAGATAATGCCAGTAGGTTTTTGGTGATGAGTGGCGCTGCAAGGGAAGATAGCTGTACAGTGGTAGACAGTAAAGGAAAGTACAGACTATCAGAACAAGTCAGTGTGTTTTATTTGGCAGCAATGTCACAATTAGCTTCAAAGAGTTAAAAACAAAGGCCTTTTGACCTTTCCTGAACACAGACATTGTATTTTCAGATGAGTTTGTGTGTGATGTTTAAATGTATGTGCAGTATGTAGAATGCCAAGAGGCTGAATAAGTGTCCAGAAGAGCAGGACAGCAGTTCCCATCTGGAAGTGCTGCTGAGAGGAAAGATCTGTTAATAATCTGGAGAGAGGGAACAAAATGTTTACTTTCTGGAAAGAGGAAAATTTAAAATTGCATAAAAGAAAGGTAGAGCTTCTTCCTTACGTCATGGAGGTGTTAGATTCCCAGTGGAGAGTGGGTTTGGGTATTTGTTTTTTGTGCTTACTTCTGTGTGTGGGTGGTTTTTTTTGTTGTTGTTGTTTTGTTTTTTTGTGGTAGTTTCTCAGAGGCCACTGCATTTGAATATTTTTAAATACACAAGAGATAATTTTCTTCAAGACATTTTATATTTTTTTCAAGTATAAGAAGTGAGAAAGTTTCAGGGGAAGTTGAATTTCCACCTTTTTTTTTTTTCCCTTGGAAAACCAAATGAATTAATGGAAACTACATATGCTGCTTTGTTATATGTTAAAAGACTTGGCTGGAGTCATGAGGGATTTAACTGAATCTTTTTGTGTTCATTTCCACTTGCTCTGATTGTTGAAATCAGATCCTCCATGAAGATTCTATTAAGACCAGACATCTTGTTTAATTTTGCTAGCTCTGGGTAAGGAAATGTCCAGGAGAGTTGACCTTTTGATCTCAAGCTTCTTGAATATGCATTCAATGAAGATGATACTCTGATTTCAGGCCTATGCTAAAATAACACTGAATCTGTAATTCAGAAGGTTATGTGACTGTTTAATGTCATTCAAATGACTTGCATTAAGTCTTGAGTAAGTTTGCACAGTGTTAAAGGTGTGGTTTGCAATGGGAGCATTGTAGCATAACAGATTGACTGACTCACTGTCTGTCACTTTAGATCAACAGAAGAGCATCTTTCTGCCAGCTCCCACAGGCATTAGAAAATGTGTGGTGTCCACAAACATTGCTGCCACTTCCCTGACAATTGAAGGAGTCAGGTATTGTCCTGTCCTTTGCAAAAGCTGAAACGGAGGGAATGATTCAGATATGTTTTTTCAAATCTAGTAGAACTGACTTCCTCTACTGTTCCTGCCAATAGTTAATTAATTACCTATTGCCCTTTTTTTGTGTGTATGTAGTGAATAAAAAACCCCCTTGATAAGATAACATATTCTTACACATGACTAATATTGTTGGACCCTAATTTGAAAGCAAATCTCAGCTCCATTAAATGAGCATAGTCTCCTTGGGTGCTGGAAGGGATCCTCTGTAACATCCCATAGACTGAGACATGGGGCTGCAGCTGAATAACAAAGTGCTACTACCTTTTTGCAGTAATCACAGGGTAAATCTGTTCTTGCTTTGATAATACTCATGTGTCAGTTACCTCTCTGTCTGCTGAGACCTCTGTTGTTTTCTTCTCTGACAGAATATGAATCTTTTTCAGATATGTAGTAGATAGTGGATTTGTGAAGCAGTTGAATCATAACCCTCGTGTTGGTTTGGACATACTGGAGGTGGTTCCCATTTCAAAGTAAGATTTGGAAAGGTCATGTGCTTGGTGTTGCTCTAACAATGCTGTGTATTGGTTGATGTTAAACTCCCACAAAACAGCAAACAAGGGGAGGATGCAGTTGATTTGAGGCTTAGTAATTTAAAGTCATTTTGTTTGCTGCTAAATAGAAAGTAGTTCAGGACATATAATTTCCTATCAGTTGCAGGCATGAAGAAGGAATTGACAATGCATTGTCTGTAGCCTGAACAGTGGCTCTCCTGTCATCTGCTGTTTGCTGAATACAACAGCCTGATTCAGAAAAGCTTAAAAAAAATCTTCCCTTGCACAGAAATGCTTCTTCATTCTGCTAGTTCTTGTCTAGCTGGATTTTGCAGTTGCTGCACAGTATAATTTATCTTCCATCTTCAGTCATAGACCTTGCTGTTATTTATCATTAATTATAGAGTGCTTCTTTGGATAATAACAGAAGGGATCAAGAATATGGACTAACTTTTTTTTTTTTTTCCCCCCCTCTGCTTTTCTCTTTTGGAAGGAGTGAAGCAAGGCAACGAGCTGGCCGAGCTGGCAGGACCTCAGCTGGAAAAAGCTATCGGCTGTACAGCAAAGAATTCTGGGAGCAGTGCATGCCTGATCACACTGTCCCAGAGATCAAGAGAACCAGCCTGACATCTGTGATCCTCACCTTGAAATGCCTTTCTGTGCATGATGTCATAAGGTAACCTCCATGGAGCAGGGCAGGGGGGATTATCCTCATCTTCCTGAATCTCGGGAGCAAGGCAGCATGGGCACCAACAGCCTGTTGGCAGAAGGCAGGATTAGGTCCCCAGCCAACTGTGACACCTCAACACAATCAGCTTTTCTGCTGGTGTCCTATGTCTCTAATGCCAGATTGGATCTTGAGCTCAAGTTCAGCTTGGGGTCTGCCAAAACTAGCTCTTGCTCTCCAAAATCAAATAGTTAATAGTGTTCCTTTAAAACACTGTTTATATTCCCAAAGCTTCATCTCTGTGAAGCTGTTTGAACATCCTGCATGTGCAGAAAATACAGTTCAACTTTACATGTGTCATGCTGGCATTTGTCATCAAAATTCTGCAATAACACACCCACATGCTGAAGGTGCTTACGTGCACTTTGGTCAGAAACCTGTATTGGAAGGTCACAAAATGTTTTAATAAATATTCAAAGTTAACAAAGCTGTGCTGAGTCTGAACACTGAGATTTTATTTTTTTTTTTTTTAACCTCATTTTTCACTATAGGTTTCCCTATTTGGACCCCCCTGAAGAAAGGCATATCTTAGAAGCCCTCAAGGAACTTTACCAGTGTGGTGCTATTGACAGGTAAAAAATAAAGGGATGTAGTCACTACAGGAAATTAAAATCTAATAGTATAGATGGTGGTAGTGAGTTCTTCATATGGACTGAAGACCTTTCCCCATCAGTAGGGTGTTTCCTCATTAGGCCAGGAAGTTAACTACTGAGTGTTTAATATACTGCTTCTAAAACTGGGCTTAGGGCATACTTTAGGACTTCAGAGATGCAGATTAATTTCTCCACATTGTCCTGGAGTTCCTGAGTGACCTCAGACAAATGACCTCAACTCTCTGTGCTGTAGTTGGTCCCAGACTGTTGTGACGAAGATGCTTAGGCTCTGGCTGTGAGGCCCATCCAAGAACTCAAGATAGGAAGTGAGATCTTATCCTATACTTCCAGGAATTCTTGTTGCAGAAAACAAACACATCTTAAGCATCTGATACACTTAAAGCTGGATTTTCTTGCTGTGGAGCAGGCAAAAAAGCAAACTGGAGAAAGCTGAAACATTCTGTTAGTGGCACTTGCTGCATGTGTCCAGCACCTATCTGGGCATGGACAGACTGTAGTGTCAGAGCAGTCCAGAGGGAAATGATTCTTTCATGTCCTTTATCAGTATGTGGTGGCTGACACTGTGTGTGCATGTTCCACATTACATTTAAACACAGTTTTGTTGAATTTGGTATTTCTATCTTTTTTTCCTGGGATAAGGAGAGGCCATGTGACAAGACTGGGTGAATTCATGGTGCAGTTTCCTCTCCCTCCCAGCCTGACTTGTGCTGTCATAAAAGCTGCTTCTCTTGCTTGTGAAGATCTGCTGCTTCCCATAGCAGCTATGCTGTCTGTGGAAAACGTCTTCATTCGTCCAGGTAGGAAGCACTTATCCCAAAACAGCCTGAGGTGACGTGTGGGAAATTCTGCTTGGACAGGGACACCTTGGGCAGTGTTTTGGCAGCACAAGCTGCCTCACCTAGAGACTTTTTTTTTTTCTTCTGCAACTTCCCTCTGCAGGGTTTCTTGTTCTCGGCAGTTTTCTGCACTGATAGTTTGTGAGGCCAGAGTATCTTTTGGTATCTTTTATGTGTATCTCAAGCTTATGAAATGGGAACTGATACTGTGTTTTGAACAGTGGTAGCACAAGCCTTTAAGCATAAGGATTCTCCTGCCAGGGAGTGAGTTGGCCTCCTTAAGGACCCAGCACTGGTGGGAGACCTAAGTATTTACCTTTAATGCTTTAAAGAACACTCATGTTGCAGTGTGAGGAAGGTTTCCTCAAGTGCAGTGCCTGGCTGCCAGAGTGCCTCCTGGCAGATCTGGGGTGGGAAGAAGGATTAGGACAGATACACAATGGCCCTTTCCTCTTATGTTTTTACAGTTTTCTGTGATCTTGGACTCAGGGCACATTGCACATTAGGAATTGGACAACAGCTGTTGCAAAGACTTCAAAATAGCATGGAATTGGGTTGCATTTGTCCCAAGGCTGAGAACTGTAAAGCAACATATGGGTGAGCGAGTGGATTGCTGAGAGGTCATAAAGGGGAAAACTGTTACACAAGGTGGGGGGAAAAAAATAACAAACAAAAAATTTTACCCACCAGAAATCCAAAACATAACACAGCAGATGTTTTGCTGTTGGTCTAAGTAGAGACAACAGGGACTGATAAATTTTTTTGTTTTTAATAAATGGAGTCATCTCTGGATTAGCTTTTCTGTTCAATAACCATGATTCATTTTGAAGTTACTGTGAGAAGCTCAACTTGTCACTGCCTCCATATCCAGTGTTTTTCTAAAGGGAAAATGTCATTTTGCTGTGGTTCCAAGCTAGCACCTCTCACTAGTGCTAAACTCAGTTTCCAGTGCCCTCCTTCCTACTGCCTTTTCCCTCCAGTGAGCCCCCGACCTGTGCCCCAGGCTGGACTACGTATAGTTTTTATATGTAGCAGAGTTTCTGTGGGAGACCTTTGTCCTTTCTAGTCACTCATTGGCTCTTGTCCAGTTATCTCTGTAGTCTATTAACCGTACCCGTTAGTGCACAAGCACTGCTGGCAGTACTGATAGCCTGGATTCTACTCTGGGATCTTTCCCATTCCCACAAACGTGCATGTGCTCTCCCATCCTCCACCCAGCAGTGTGCCCTGGTTATCAGCTCAGCCAGCTACTGCACACACGGTCGTTACTCTCCAGCAACCCTGAGCATCAGGAGGCAAGCACAGAGACTCCCATCCTGGAGACACCTGCTTGTGTGTGGGGTGTGGATGAACAGGCCTCCTGTTAACTCCAGTGGCCACGGCCTCCTGAACAGGCCTCCTGTTAACTCCAGTGGCCACGGCCTCCTGTTAACTCCAGTGGCCACAGCCTCCTGTTAACTCCAGTGGCCACGGCCTCCTGTTAACTCCAGTGGCCACGGCCTCCTGTTAACTCCAGTGGCCACGGCCTCCTGTTAACTCCAGTGGCCAC